>CAFUXE010001424.1:520181-532086 GCA_903364295.1 Serranus cabrilla
GGGGGAATATCTGGCGCTATAGCTGCTAAACGCTCCACTATGTCCGCGCAGTTATTAACTGTGTCTGTCTGAGGTACTGCGATGAGCAGGTAGCCAAAACAATGAGGGCTGCAACAGTTAGGGTTTGCACTTGTATGCATGTATAGTATCAAAATGATTTCAGCCAAACAATACCTGCATTTGATCCTTTTTGGACGAAGATCTTATACAAAAAAACCTGATTGAATGCGATGTGTGTGGGCCCTCTACTGCAGCAGCTACAACCCAGGAAAGCTGTTTTAAGGTTGTAGCATCATGCAAACACATAATCATTCTTTCACCAAGAAATGTAGTTATTCAGCAACATTTAGCATAATGGTTGACAAGCCAAACACAGACACGGTGGAAAGCATGCAATCAGGGTGGTGCCGGAAGATCTTCTCCCGCTGTAGTTTGGATGCATGTAAGATTGCAGGGATGATTCACTGTTATGCCCAACACTGACATGAATTATCATGCCTCCAAGCCAGCATCACATGTACAGTGGCAAGAAGTGGTTGGTGTAGATCGTCTCCGAGCCAGTCAACCTGGAGCCGTGTTTCCATTAAAGTTGAAGCTAATTTTTAAGCAAAAAATTGACATGTTGCGTTAAAGAAAATGCAAAACAGGGACATTTCCATCAACTGGTTTTGGTCAGGAGATGGGATTGTAATGTATTGCTGTTGGCTTATAATTATTATTCTGTAAAAGCATTTAAGTGCATTAACTATTTTTCGAAAAAGACAAAAACGACCTCAAGTGAGCGTAAAAGCGTTTATGTGCATTTTGGAAAGTTTTATAAAAATGTGGTGTTTCCATCAAGCTTTTCTCATGTGAATCTTCTAAATACATTGATGGAAATGTAACTACTGTAGCAAAAATGGGATTGCTACCACTTGACATCATAGCTACAGAAAAGGGAGCATAATAGGCTACACATAAAAACCTACAAGCTAGCTAAAGTTCAGCGTTAACTTACCATACCATCATAGATCTTAGGTGTAGTCTTTTTGCTTTGTGTGAGGATAGAAGGTTGGTGGATTGGGCAGGAGGAAGAGGAGGTCCATTGAAGTGACAGGACACAGTTAAAACTGAAATTAGTCATAATCAACCATCATGACAATATTTTATATATTGTGTAGTTATGTTGTACTCCATCCCACTTTCTTGGCCATAAATCTAATAAACAGAAACCTATCCAGCCTATTGACTGTGTTTTGTTTTAATTTGGGGGAATACGAATGACTAATTATATAAAGATTTTAGATCTGTCATATTAGTGTTTCTGCTTCTGTAAACGCAGGAAACATTTTATCAACGACTCTCAGACAAAACTTCAATGGGCTTTGATTGAAATTATTCCATTGAGTAAACACCAGACTGATGAAGTAGCCTAATCATCACATCTCATCATGAAGATGTGGATGTTACAGCGGTTAAACACACATCAAGGCTGCCTTCAGGAAATAGGAAGCGAGCGCTTACTGCAGCTGTGAATGGCAAATTGATTTTCGCCTCGGAACAAAAGCATAATCATACTGCCTCCGAATGTAGCGTTCCACCGTTTCCGTTAACAGAGAGCAGATTAAATGCTTACAACTGCACATACACGCTTCAACACATGCTGTGAGTTAATTGCATACATACATGTGTGTGTGTGTTCACACTCAGAACTCGCACACCCCCTTTTTTCTACCGTCAGCTTGGCTTGATTAGCCGTTGCCGGGTGTGCAGCCGCTTTGCTGATGAAAGACAAGGAGCTTGATCTGTCACTGCTGCACGGGCATTACATGCACAACAGTTTACACAACAGTGGAGCACTAAAGTTGGCCTTCATTAGAGGGATTAGAGGCCTAATCTAAAACACTGTTCAAGTCTCTCATCCCAAACCCTAAACAGCCTCTCTAGGGGGGCCCTTCCCTCCTACACCAACCATAACATCTCCGACTTCAAACACTCCATCTGTAACCCCAACCTCTGGGTGCTATCCCCTCTCTCACCGACCCCTATCTCAGAGCGAGGGGTTGCAGAGGGTGATGGACCCCATGTGACGGTGCAGCTGTGGAATGATTTATTGCTGGGTTAATTATTGGGTGAACGGGAATTGTACCCACAGGCCGTTAGCTCCGGTTTGATTACAGGTTCACCTGCTATCAGATTGTAGCAGCAAGTTCATTAGCTTAGTCTCTCTGGATGACTGAGACCATGGAGGGAGAGGTTACAGTGCAGGGAATAGAGGCTGTGCTGCTCTTTTGCAGTAATTAGGGGTCATTTGTTTTGGACTTCCTGTTCTGACCAGCTGCATGGTGTCTGTCCACCATAAAGCTGCAAGGATCAGCAGGCCTCGAGCAGCCTTCTGATGACTGCGACCCCCGACCCTGTTATTTTGTCTCTCATGTGGTTTAAAGAAAAAACCTTTATGTTAAAAAAAAAAAACTGGGCCTTATTTACCCCAGTTGCAATAGTTTTACTTGCTCGAAGGTGTTTGAGGTTTTAAGATATTTGCAACCCCAAAAGAACGAAGTGATTGGAATTTTATTTGTGCGGTTCAAAACGCTGCTAAAATTACAACTAAATATCTCAGCAGCTTTCCAACAACAATTTTCCAATTACCAAGCATAATAATTATATATTTTATTACTATAGCACTTCAAAACAGAGTGCCTGACAGTCAGACGGATCCAAACAACAACAAAATATGCCAGAACAATAAAATGATCAATAAATCACTGGAAGGCTGGTTATAAAATGTGGGTTTAAATGTGATTTAAGAGAAGAAAAAGAGCTTAAAAAGATAGTGGTGTGCTTAATGGGTAATTCTCGACACATAAATGATGGCGGCTCTTGAAGACAAATCTTTAACACGTGCAAAAAAGCAAACTATATGCACTTATGCATTTCTGTTTGTGCAGTTTCATTGCTTGCTCATGAAACAGCAGTGACTGAGGATCTGGAATTAGTTAAAGCATCTACAGGTGGGACCTCGTCCAGAGAAAGAGTTTTCAGCTTGATGCAAAAGTGTTTTTTTTTTTTAAGACTTATTTTAACATAGAATAACTAAGTATGTCTTTCATTGAAGTTAATACGTTTAGCTGAATTTTCAGGAATGTATTTATTGTTGTTTTTATGTGTGTGTTTCTTTTCATCTTTTGGTTTGGGAGATTTGGTGAAGTGCTTTCTAAATGGGCTTAATTATCTCCCACCTGTTGCCCATCTTATCCAATCAGCACGCCTTCCTGAATGAACGCATAAAAGGTCAGGCTCGGGCATTCTCACCTGGTTTGAACCCTGGTGAAGACTTATCAAGGGCAAACCTGCACTGTTTTTAAACTGTTTCCTGAGCAAATGAAGATTTTACATCAAAACTCCTGAAGTTTCCTTGTTTGAAGAGTTTATTGTCAGCAAGTCACACAAAAGTCTGACCTCTGTGAATAAAAATCTAGATTTTTAACAGCAATAAAAATCTCTCTGTGAAAAGCTTTTCCCAAAGAACTACTATTGATGAAGTTGTGAAAACAGTTGGTTCTGTGGATTATGCAGTATAATAGGGACACTGTTTCTGTGAAATTATGTTGTAAAACCGAGTATATGAAAGAATTTGTGTAACTCAAATAGAGACAGAGAAAGACAGACATGACAGGCCTCGATAGACTGAGCAGAATAACAGTTGGTATAATCAGTCCTGGGACATAAGGTAATGGACTGTAATCATCTGTTTCCTGATATTAACTACACTCTGCAATCAACCTACACTGCAGTTCATGACCTTCATAAAAACCCATTTGAAAATAGAAACTATAGTACAGTTTCTTGTTCCAATCCTGAAAAGGATTTAAATGAAATTGCCAGATTTGGGGCAACAGAAAAAGCAAATAAAGAATCAGCAGCCCCTCCTGCTCATTAGTCTGAACCGGACTGAAGAAGAAATTAACGTCAACTTTAATTTCTGTTTTTAACACATGAAAAAGTAAAACCAGACTATGGAATGAGGTGGAGATGGAGGTGATTGAGCACATGATGGAAAATCAGCTGCCACATTTTTAACAGTGTGATTGGATTGGCTTTGGCGTGGCTCCCCTAACCCCACCCTGGATTCTATACCTTTTTTATTATTTCCCATAATGTGGGTACTGGCGGAAGCACACAGAGAAAGGTATCCCTGAGAAACCATGCGAGCTGTGAAGTAATCACCCAAATACGTCCTTGTTAGCCGCGAGTCCAGTTGACACTCACTGGGCTTCTACCCAAGCTAAAAATATGTCTCCTTTTCTTTCATCTCCCCTCGCTTTCATTCTGCATGTGAGAGCTTTACTGGGTGCTGCTGGTCCGTGGCCTAACTGAGGCCTAAAGCCCCCCTCCTGTAAAGTAAGTGGGATGCCAAACATCCTCTGATTTACAGCTTGGAGCACACGCTATGCCTTTGCTCCTATGGGCTATAAAAGGCAAATGAGAGCTAGATGTCCAGATCCCGCTTGCTATATTAACCTACATTCTTTCCAGTGGAGTAGAGTGGCTGCATGATCTGACTATAACCACATGGTGGAAAGAGGCAAAGCTCCCAGGCCCCAACAGAGAGCTCACGTGAAGGGCAGATGGAGGGTTTGGATAGTGGTCTGATAAAATCAGCTGCTTACCTGATCTTGCATACTGCGAGAGCAGTCAATAACATTCCTTTTGGGCTACACAACACTGGCTCCACAGCCTTGTCTGGCCTCAAATCATATTAAATTTTTCTTCAGGTGTTTAAGGCAGGAACACCTGGGGGCCTGAGTGACAAGAAGTCAGAAAGAGAAGAGCCAGTGGGATCCATGTTTAGGACCAAATCTGACCTAAAGTCGAAGATTCTGAGGTTTAGAAGGTGTCATGTTTGCCATGTTCACCATCATAGATTTCTAACATTTGGTGGTTAGCTGGTTATGGGAAATGGGAATTAGTTTTGCAGATAGTTGCTCAAAAGTATTGGTTTACTGATGTACCTATTCTTACTCTACTAAGCCAGGAGGTACAGTTTAAAACAGCTCATACGATGCTAATTAATCAGTGTCTGAGGCCCCTGTGACATTAGAACTCAGCATTGTTAAAGTAAATTGGAAATTAACTTCTGTGCAGCAGAAGTTTTTTAACCCAAATCTTGATCTTTTTCCTAACCTTAACCAACTAGTTTTGTTGCCTAGACCAAACCAAGTTGTTCTGTTTCATAACATTTATCACGTTTAAAAGAAATGTTTTTGTAAGATATCCAATGTTCTCTTTCATAATAATGTGTTAATGTGTGAGGATGTTGTATACTGTACAGATTGTAAAGCCCCTGGGGACAAATATGATATTGAGCAGTACAGATAAATGACTTGACTTCAAAAGTCAAGGGATCACCAATTAATCCTGAGGTGGACATAAATGCACATAAAAATCCCTCTAATAGTGTTTGGGACACCACAACCATCAAGCTGCCAGTGGCACCAAAGGAAAAGTCAGAGGATCACCAAAATCAGTTGGATTCATCCTCTGGGGACAATGAATGTCTGTACAAAATGTCATGGTGATCCATCTGATAGTTATTCCAGTCAAAGTGGTGGACAGACAAACACAAACATCTCCATCTATGGAGCCTGCAGCATGGATAAAAGTCCTGGGACTTGGGAGGAAAACAATGAAATCCAAAACAAAGGCGTATGTTTCTATCAGGCCCTTGTTATGCTTTGAAGCACAGTATATCAGGCCCCTGTTGAAGATGCCGCCAGGACCCTCAACTGCCTGAACCCCACCCGTTCCTCTCAGGATTAGCTTTGCTATGATTTAGCGCTGTTTCTCACTGGCCTCTGGAATGCGACGGATGACGGATCTATTTTCCTACATTGTTTCACCTGCTCTAAATGGAACCACATGCTGCACAGGACCGCCTCTCCTTTGTCTGTAATTGGAAGCACATGCACAGCGAAGCCAAGAGCAAAGCAGAGCCGCCGCAACCGACAGGCCCACCCCTTCCCACCTCCACCTACTCTCCCCCCTCAGGGTCTGGGGTGTCACATTTTGGTGCGGGCCAACTGGCAGTCCACGGCACAGAGCCTGAAAGAATTTATTGAACTAACTGACCTGGCATTACACGTCAAATTCAGTTCAATGGGGCGACTGTATCGTGTGTCCTGCGAGTCTTTCAAGCCCGCGGACTGAAACTTGAGTGACAGTAGAGAGTCTGCTGAGGAAGGAGGCCTTGACATTGAGTCTGACATGCTTTGAGAACAGTGCTGTGGTGTTCATTCGCCACGGTGTGTGATGTCTGGACGGGACGGGCCATGGATTCAGGGCAGAAGTATCACCAACTCTTACATCACTTCAAGATTGCATAAGGGAAGAATGTATGATATTTATTAACTTCATCAGTCACGTTAATTTACCGTGTCTGTCAATAATGTATGCGAGGAATGATTCAGTGATATCCAGAGGGAGAGAAACAGAGCTCTCTATATTCAGCTAAACCTCGTTGGCTGGATTTTTAAAAACATTTTATGTTATGGTAACGGCTTAATCACATTTTCTGTCCATTTCTTTTTCCCAACATCAAGATCGAACTGGTTTCTGCACATTTGTTAACTTAAAAAATGTCAAATGTTAAGTCAACCTCCACTCAAAAAAAGGATGTTTTCACATTTATTTCCTAAAGGGGGAAAGTTCCTCTGTGCTCACCTAAAATACGTCAAAGTCCAATCTGCAACTAACACGAGGAGGTTGCGAAAACTACCTAGAAATAAACTTTTAGTTGAACAAGGAAACATCTTTGTGTCTGAAATTTTAAAAAAGACAGATGCATATTTATAGATCCTGTATTTTTTAAGTAAATTCTTGAAACACCATATAACATACCCCCAAATTCCAAGAATAAATACTTAAATCAAATAAATCAATAGTAGCTCTGGCCCTGCACGCTGGTATGCAAAATAATATAGTGAATTTGATCACCAGCGAGGTAGAGAGGTTTTTATATCCTCTCCTTTCCGAGCCAAATTGGAACATTTGACGAGAACGTAAGGCATGCAGGTTTGAAATACAAATAATGAAGTCAGGGGTTGGTATTTCTGTAAATATTTTTGTAAATTTGCTTGGCAGCAAAGCCCTTCCTTTCCCGTTTGTCTCAGTACAAGGCTAAAAGGCCAGATAAGTCATTACCGGGAAGACTGGGCCTGCAAAAACACCCTTTTTCAGGTTTCAGCCTCATTATTGTGAAAACCATAAAGCCGTGCCTGTGATTGAGCCTGACATCAGCTGTAAACTCATCAGAGAATACACTCACGTGGGCCTCTAAGTGGTCTGATTGCCATGGAAAAGATGGCAAGCCTTTTTCCACCAAAACAGTGATTAGCACCCTGTTACAGTTATTGGGCTAGATTAGTGACTCTGGCGCCAAAGATTAGTGCAACCCTCTGGCTTCACAAGTCAACTGGAGAAGATTGTGAGCTGCTGCTGGCTGGCTTTCACCATCTGATCACTGTGTGTGTGTGTATACCCTTAACGCAGCTGCAGAGGCTGTGGGTGCAGGAGAAGGACATGCTTCTCACTTTTCATGGATAACACCGAGTGCAGATATCAACCAAACGTAGTTGTTTGGGTGTCCTAAATGTGTCTTGAAGCTTGGACTGTACCGCAGTGACATCTTCTGGTGATATGTAGAGATACAGCTGCAATTTCTTTTGAGTGGAGCTTAGCTTTATGGACATGATGCATTGATTTAATCTGCACAAATTATAAGTCGGGGTTTTTGTATTATTATTGCTGTTATTATATTCTATTGTTTTTATTATTATTGTTGTTTGTTGATGCCTCTTATCCCGTGGTAACAGCATGGAATATATTCAAGAGAAAGAAGAATTTAATTAAGAAACTGGACATTAGATCTGCCTGGCAACCTGAAAAAAAAAATCTTCCCTTCCTTTCTTATCATTTTATCAGAGGTGAAGCAGAGACAACAACAGAGAGGCGCAGATCAGTGGAAAATGCCAGCGTCAACTGAAAATTTCAGCTGGAGAAAGAGCAGCTGTGATGTGGTGGCGGGCCAGATGCTCCGATGATCTGATTAAGGACGTGTTCTCAATCACGTAGCTCTCACACAGACAGATCTTTATCTGTGTGGAAGTGCCATGTTGTGGAAACTTTAGCTTGTTTTTCAAAGACAAGTAGCAAGTCAGTGGCTTAGTTTGCAGTTTACATGCTGGTGAGTGAGATATTATACTGCAATACATAACAAGTAATGCAGTTATATGATACAAACAAAATTTGGTTTTCATTTCATTTTCCTTCATGTAATAAGATTGCTGCCTTTGTATTTAATGTGACTGTTATGAATGCTTTGTGTCCACACAAATAAGACATAAAGAACCAGATTACAAACAATAAAAAAAAAGTCTTGCAGTGCTTTTCTGTCTTTACTTTCTGTTAAACATTTGTCCAGGTTCTAGATTGAAAAATATGTTTTTTACAGTCCATGGAGGAGGGCAAAAGGCGTTTACCAATGTTACCGTGCCACATACTGGCATGGTCAATACAGTATGGTTAAAGCAACCAGAAGAAACGTTCATTCTGTGTTGATGTTGGCGACCCCCATGGATGAAAGTGGTATTGTTTCCATGAGCAACACTGTCTAATGTCGTAAAGCGAGAAAATTACTTTTAATACTAATTTGTTTTTTATCAGTTTGTGGCTTTGTAAGATTAATAACTGTAATACTGACATATCATCTATCTGTCTTGGAGGGAGAGAACCAACTCAGGATCAGTTTTTAAATCCTCTCAAACTCGCAAATCTGTTAAATGATTGAAGGTTGTTTTCTATCACTGTCCTTTTTTGTTTTTTGTTTTTTGTTTTTTAAGCTTTTTTCTTGTTCTTTGGTCATTTCTGTTCTTTTTCTCTTTGCTCAGGGCCAGCTATTGCAAAGCTGTATTGCATATCAAATCCAATAAATAACTTCTTTCAGTTTGTTCCAGAGATGTTCTGGACAAAATGTGGTGCTCCACAAAAAAGTTATAAAAAATTATTTGGACAAAATTTGAAATGGTGAAAAATCAACGTTGATGCAAACGGTCTCAGCTTATATTTATTGATTAATCTGGATCTGCAGAATCCAGAAAAGGGTAAAGTGCTAATTTGTAATGGTTTAGAAATTACAGCCCAACTCATAAAGTTAATTGTAATGCACTCCCATGCATAATACACATAGAGTCCTTGCTTTGGATGTTGTTTGTGCACATACATACTGGTTGTGCTGATCTAAGTCCATGCTCTACAGCTCTCTGTCCCTCTGTGGCTTATTAAGGAACCTCCTGATTTATCTTGCTCAGTATGACATGAGCAGCCTACATTCCTGAGTCCTTAGTTACTGCACCTACTGCATAATATGATGTGGGATCAATGGAGGGGCTCAGACTGCTGCTGTGCAATGAGAGACAGGATGGAGTTATAACATCTCCCCAACACCTCCAGCTCCTCCTTCCTGCTCCTCCATGCACTCCCAATGCATTCAATTACCGGGACGGAGCTGTGATTGATCTTGTTGCAGGCAGACAAAAGACCTCGGCTCGATAATGACAAATGTTCTTAGCGGTCCTCTCTTGATCGTGTCAGGCAGTCTATCTATGAGCCTCACTAAGAACACATGTAATCCCTAAAGTCTCAAGCTTATTGATTACTAAAGGTGGATACATTTCAACAAGGGCCACAATCAATAACCACAGCTGTGCGCGGACAATATAAAAATCTTTATTCATAAATAACTGAATGAAATAATCATGGATGAGTTTCACAGAGGCAGTCAAGTTTTTTCTCCTTAATATGAAATTCTGTCATGTTTGTCCTGTAAATATGAATCAGCAGAAAAACACCATAAACCAAAACAGTTTCTGGCGGTAACTTCATATTTAGCATACAGACATGAAAGTGATGTCAATCTCCTCACCCAACTCTCAGAAAGAAAGCAAATAAACTACTCCTTTACATATATGTTACTTCTCTACTCAACCTCGACAACATTCAGAGAACATGTGTTGCACAGCTTTTCACAACTATCCCACAATGGTAGCATTTTAATACAGAGGGCTTCACTTCAGACCGTGTTATTCATCCACATTCTGCCCCCGTGTCCCTGTTAGACTAATTGAATAGGGCAAAGGCAATGACATCCATCATATACAAGAAGAACAACCATAAAGGGCAAAGTGGGGCTGATAAAAGAGGGAGAGACAGGCGGCACGACACGCTGCAAAAGCCAAAGGCCTCTGGAAGGGACTGACGCAGGGAAACGGAGGCAGCAGCAGGGGAGGAAATGTAGACATCAAGGAAAAGGGACACCAAAAATACAATGTCTCAGGTGGGCTTCTAAATCCAATCGCTGCTGTGGCGCTGCAGGCACAATGCAGCTCTTTTTATAATATGCTGTAAACTACACAGTACATAAAGCAGCTCTTGGTATCTGCAGTATATTCTACCTCTACCACAGTGTAAACGTTGTGACAATGTGAGCTGACGAATGGCTTGCAATTAAAAGACACTACATGAAATCTCTTGGTATCAACGTGACTGATAACACACGGCTCGGCAGCTAGTGGGCGTCATCCTGAAGAAAACAGACACGAACAGTAAACAGTGAGCTTGTGTTCAGGCATGGTGAAATAAGGACCTATTTTTATGCCACTGGGCAGTCGAGGCTACGCGCACACACGCACACAGGCCAATAAAGTATTTTGTGTAACGCGGAAAGAACATCTCTTGAATCTCAAGTGTTTAAAGTTGGCCTATTTCCACCCTCCTCTTGGGTCCTGCTGAGTGGAGGATGTTGTACATTCATTAGAAGAGAGAGCTGTCAAGAGCCTGGTTGACAAATGACCTTGGCCCGTAATGTCCGCCCAGCTGTGAGTTTTCTTTATGGGGACACTTTGCTGATGATATTCTATATTTTTCCTATTGTCAACAAATCTTTAGGTGAAGAAAAGAAAGAACAACAAACAGTTATACAGCCATAAAATAACTAATGGCTTATATATTTTATTCCTCTGTGCAATAGTCTTCAATTGTTGTTTAAAAATGTCTCAAGAGTCACACTGTATTACTGATTGATCATGTTGATGGGCATTTTAGAATATTATTAGTCTTACGTCATAGACTATTAAAGGAAGTGGATGTAGTCACCGTGAAGTCAGCTGTTGGTTTGTTTTATATGTTTTAGAATCCCTAAGTTTGTCATTTTAGCCATCACCAGTTTTAGTTTTTTGGAGCCAGAAGTGACCATATTTGGACAAAAGGGTGGATCTGACTGAGGTAATAAATCAAGTGAGAACAAGGGTCATTTTATCCCTTATAATCGAAATATGAATTCTTTTTGCAGCCAGTTGAGTCGCCCCCTGATGGTCATTATAAAGAATACAGGTTTAAAAGAATTGAAGCGGTCTCACTTAATTTAATTTGGGTCTACGTCCACGTCTTTTATCACAAGTCTGTGTCCCCCAGTAACCATCCCGCTGCTGTAAAAAAAAAAAAAACAGTCAGCCACACGATTGGTTAGTTTCAGTCTTTTCATGGTATTTGTTGACAATAGGGAAAATACAATATAACGCCAGCTTTATCCTTTGAGAATTACATACAGAAGAACAACATTCACAATAAAGTGTAATGTATAATGTATAAAATATATCGCAATAAACCCACTTACAAAACAAAAATCACCACCTCTGCCTCGCTTTGAATGTTTCATTTTTTTTTGTTTTTTTCCAGCTGAACATCGTTTAATGACATATTTTTGCTGTTAGTTCACATTTTATGTTATGGGATATAAACAAACTGTGGGACAATTCTGCTTCCGAGAAAGATTGTAAGAGTTGTGTGAATTACCCAGAAGCACTGGAAC
>CAFUXE010001424.1:539742-558508 GCA_903364295.1 Serranus cabrilla
GAAATGAGACACACACGGACACACACACACACACACATACACATCTGAGGGCATACACTGAATGCAAGGGTAACCCCGACATACTTAATTTACATTCAAAACACCCTCTCCCCTTGGTGCAGATACAGTGACAACTCTCTCCTTCACCCTCTCTTCTCACCCATGATCACATACACATATATGTAGATGCACACACACACATGTATTCCTTAAAAACACTCACCCCCTCCTGAGGTGTTGGTGGCTGAGGAATTGCCACAACCCATTTTGCATCGATGCAGCCACCGTCCAAGCAGAGCAGAGACGCTTAAGAAGAAGAAGAAGGAGAAGGAGGAGGAAAGGAGGGAGACCCAAAACACATTGGGAGAGCGGAGGGCGGGGGGGATAAAGTGAAGAAGAAGGTCAAAGAGATGTCTCCCACTATAACACAGGGGTCTCCTCTTGTCGTGTCCCCCCTCCTCTCTCTTCAGTCTTGCGTCTATCCTCTCAGCAAAGCAGTGGGGAGCTGAGAGTGAAGTGAAAGCATGGAGAGAGAGGCTTTTATACACACACACACGAGAGGAGAGAATGAGAGAGAGAGGGGAGAGAGGGGAGAGAAAGATGCTATGCCCTCACATGATTTGCTCTTTTCCTCCACCCGGATATGGTTGCCCGGGAAACCGGGGGAAAGGAGGTGGAGGGTGGGGTGAGACTCAACCAATAGGGAGCTTCCAATTTTATATAAAGGTGGATAGAAATGTGCGCATTTAAGGGACATCAATATATGTTTCTTTGTGTGTGTTTGACATCCTGTAAACTCTTCAAATTGTCTTTGTGTGCCCAAACATAGAGTGCTTTTATTATGCTTTCTCTCACACACACACAAACACACACACAAAAACACACACACATACAGACTCACTTGTTTGAGAAGCGAGGAGCTGAAAAAGCCTTGAACAGCCTTATAATGAAACCACGAGGGTCATGCTTAGGTCCGCTTAAAGACCCCAATAAATCTCCATTCAACCTCTTCCTGTTCTTCAGTCACGCTGTTGTTGTGCTCTGACAAGACCAGCGCAGTCATGTGAGTGGAGTTTAGATGGCAGGACGCATTAAATTAGTGCTCTCCACCAGTGAAAAATAACTCATTCAGTCAGCAGTCTTATGATGTGAAGATGTTTGCGTGCAGACTGGAATCAAGATTCTTCAAAAATCGTATGAGAAGCTTTTACTGACACTTTGACAAAGCCTCCAAACAAAATATGAATTTCTCCTCAGTATTTTTTTTGTGCCAGACACAGATAGGCTAATTATGGTTTCCACAGACTCACAGGTTCCCATACAGGCTCTCACGGGATGTTGTTTACTGAAAGCAAATCATGTTTTCTCCCAAAATCCTGAAAATTAGCTATGGGATGAGCACATTTGAAACAAAAAACTTGGTGTTTTACCGTTATATAAGTTTAGATACCATTTGATTCACCTCAAGGGAAGAGTGCAACTTTTTTGGGAGAAACACTGGCAGAGAGTTACAAGTGAAACAATCAGCTAGTTGGATAACAAACATAAACAGAGAAATAGAGGGAATTAATATGAATCCCGCTGCATTTCTTTGCAGTATAGCACAGCGACTGGCTGTGGATGAGAAGAGCCAGCAGGGCAGGTCTTGCCAAGTGGTTCTGTCTAAGGACAACAAGTCCACCCCCCACCTCCTCTAAAGCCAACTTATTAAAATGTTACATCTTGTTTGTTTGAAAATTACAATTCACCATTTTATGGGCTTTTATGCGGCGGACTTTTTTTATTGGCCGGGTGTAGTGACCAAGAAACATTCATTGTAAGAGTAGCACACCGTAAAAGGGCAAATTGTTGTTTTTACCTGTATTTTTACCTCTGCTAAAGAGGTTAAGTTTTCGTCGGCGTGTCTGTCTGTTTGTTTATTTGTTTGTGTACAAAATAACTCAAAAAGTACTGCATGGATTTGGATGAAATTTTCAGACAACGTGTGTATTGGGACAAGGAACAGGTGATCAGATTTTGGTGGTGATCGGTGATCCGGAACACCATCTGGAATTTATATTGCAAATTGATATTATTGCGTCAGTGGCCATATTGCCTTTACTAACTGCAGCCATCTAGTGGATGAAATATTTCAATGCCAGTGTGCTCCCAAAATACTCTCTTATTCTTCAATTCATTGCCTTGGCAGAGGTCTGTGCACTCTGAGTGCTTTTCTAGTTTTGCAATGTCAAAACATTCATAGGCTCCAGAGGACGAATCCTTCCTACTTGGTGACTTTTTATATGGCAAAACTATGAGATTCACACTTGTGTCTTGAGTTTATTGCTTATTAGTAAATGTTATGGTAACTATCTGCTAAATATATACATGTCAGTGTGTTAGCCCGCTAACTTTGAACATGCATTTTTGCCATACAGAATTCTAATTTTTCACAACGGCAAAAGTTTGTTTAAAAGATATTTTTATGCTGTATTGAAATAGAGACAGAGTGCTTTTATTTTTTGTGTACTCTATTAATGAGTCGCCCCCTCACAAAGGGCAAAAGTTGGCATTAAAATTATTCACACATAATGTACTGTCCCAGTCACAAGCTTTGGCGCTCTAACAATTCTTCCCCACGTTCTCCTGTGAGAGTGTGTCCTCAGTCAGCTGAATCATTGCTTTGTTAAATCCAGGTTAGTTCCACTGACATTAAGCATCTCTTTTTATAGGCCAGACTTAGCCGCGCCAGCAAACACAGTTAATTATCAAAGTCAGAACCGAAATGCCTTATCTAATTTAGAGCCACAACTTAACCAATTAAACAACACAAGTCCCCTGGGGAGGAAAGAATGTGCTCCGGCTCAGGCTGCCTCCGAGCTTGATGAGGAGGCTCTGCTTGTCACGGCTTGCCTATATTATCAAGTCACAACACAACAAGACAGGACCATCTGACAGTCCATTAGACTGTTATTGTGACCTTAAATGTCTTTGTCTTTGACCAAAGAAAACAGACAATTCAGACAATTTCAGTGTTACATCCTGTCATCTGCTCTTTCCAGGACTTCTTCCAGTGACTCCATCCTGAGATAATAAAGCTGTCTCATCAACAACAACATATTATCTATAATATCTGTTCTCAAATTGAAGAGGAAACAAGGGAAGTTACTACAGTTCAGTTAAGTTCAGATATATATGCTTTTATATTTGCTTTACACAAGCTACCCAACTATATATTAAAATAAATTAATTACTAACAAAACTATATTCATATAATAATAATAATAAATATTGCTGTAATTTTACTTGCAATCGAGTGTTATACATTGTAATTTCAGTTCATTGTGTAAACACACATCCTGCAACAATTAATGTTCAGCCTTTGGTCAACCAAGAATGTATGTTATCTTCCAGCCTTGAAACATATAGCGTTTATTTATTTATTTTTGCGGTGTGTTGTGCAAATCAGACAATTTTGTAAGAGTTGGTGTCACATTTTTAAGTGATTAATATTGTATTTTGAAATTAAACATTGCAATTATTCATATGTCCACATGATGTCAGTGTTGATACTTAAATGGAAGAAAAGTAGCCAAATTGCATCTACTTTAACAGGATAACCGCTCTCTGCCCTTCGAAGCTTTCTTGTAAAACACGTTTTGGAAATAAAGTGAAATAAATATAAAACCATAAAAAAAATATCTAGTTTAGAGTTAAAGTTTAGCTTTTTTTTCTTTAACTGGTCACAAGTTGCTTTTCACAGCTGTGGGATGAGATCAGACTGGGCCCGCCTCCAACTGCTACGTGTTCCTCTCGTCCGCGCAAAGGCTTCTGGGTAACCGAGTCCACGCTCTGAATAATTCAGCTCCCATTCCTTCTCTTCCACCGCTAACAAGATGCCGGCCGTACATCACAAACTGCTCCTGGAGGACGCCTTGCAGGACAGTCCTCAGGTAGGCCTGTGTGGGTTTTATCACGTTTAGGGACACAACTGTCACATTTAAAGACAATACGAGCGCTAAAGTTAGCTCCTAGCCAAAACAATGTCTCGTTCCCGTTGTAGGCGGTTTCCAATGGTCAATGACAGCTCCCAGTTGACACATTGTTATGGGAATGTAATACCTTTGACAGGAGTGGCTTTGCCTCTCATCTATAAACAATGTTGTCGTTTATACAGCTTATAATTATTATCGGCGTTTATGTGTCTCTGTTGTGTTTACAAAGCTACCGCTCGTCACAAGCCTCCTCTGTCTGATGATTTGGTGTCATTTTAAACACATAATTTTGGAAGATGTTACGACCATAGCTCAACCAGAATTATCCTTCTGCGGTCTTTTAATTGTCCAGTGTCGTATGAAGTTAGATTTTTGGGCTGAGCCCTGCTATGGAGCCGAACTGGGCCTGATTCACAGGATGTGGGAGGGGTTTCCATTATCGGACTCCACTGGAATTAGTCAATAGCTTACAACAGGGCAGCAGTGGTAGCTGTCAGTAGTGAATACCATATGTTGTTGGATGCTTATAGGTCTGTAGTGCAGTATGAGAGTTGCTCATGGTGTGCTAGGCCTCATGCATGCATATCAGTGCTGGTGAAGTGAAAAACAGGACAGTCTTTGTGATTACGCACGTCTTATGTGCCTGCATCTTCAGTGGTCTGTTGCATCACTCTTTTCTCAAACAGGGCTGAACTCTGATGGGATCTGCTTAAGTGCAGCCCATGCTGGGGGGTCATTTCTTTCTTTACAGATTTCTGCTTCAAAATGCCACTTCCTCTTACAACATGTAACATGTAAACACAGACAATGTTCAGGATAATTCCTTTTTGGTGTGAAAAGGCTCTCAAGCCTACTATGGTGAAAGTCAACTGAAGTGAACTGTAAACAGACTTCAGCCGCTGGGTGTGTTCCTCTCTGCTATATCTGCCCGGCCTTGCTGCACCTGTTTATGGAAACAGAACAACACCCAGACAGGATTTTCTCAGTTTGCATAGCCAGCCTGCAGTAAAATCATTATGCCTTTAGTTTCACTTCAAAGCTGCACTTCCATATGCCTCTGCACGCTGGAGCTACCCTCAGTACTTCCACTCAGTGGCTAACATCCTCTTTCCATTTGCAGCAATGTTCTTAAACATCTACATGTTACCACCAAACCTCAAATTCTGTTTGTTTGTTTTTTTTTAAGTTAAGCACAATGTTGTGATTCATACACTGTTGTCCCAAAAGCAAACAAAACTGATTCTGACTGAATGACTGATTCACAGTTTTTCAATCCCACATGAACACAGACACAGGGTTGGTCTCTGTTAATGATTCTTGCTTTTCTTATTGGCCATTACAAGTTTCCTGTCCAAATGCCCCTCTAATGTACAGACAAAACCCAAATCCAAGTGTACTAATAGTGCTGTTGATTTGGAAGATTTCAGAGAACGAGGATTTTGTCGATAAAATCACAGTAACAGGGACATGAGGAATGATTACCGCAATTTATACCTGTTTTAATGTTAATCTGGTCTGATTATTGTTTTAGGACTGTGAACCAATTCTTCAATATTTAATAATACTTTTTTCTCATCTATTCATCTGTTGTAATATTCATCAAAAGAACGTGTGAATGTTTTGTTCCACAGACTCGCTCCTTGCTCAGCGTGTTTGAAGAAGATGCTGGGATGCTTACAGATTACACCAACCAGCTGCTACAGTCCATGCAGCGTGTGTTTGGAGCCCAGGTACGAAGCAAAACGCAAACAGATGCAGACTGTGTTCCCTCAGGTGTGTGGCTGCGTTAAACAGCCCCACGTGTTCAAACACAATCAAATGAGGAGGAGCAGGAGCAGGAGTCATAACTTGATTTGGTTGGTTGAATTTGGGGTTAAACCTTTGCACTATTGAACTGCAGTAGAGCACTTTGCAGTGTACTGAGGAGAAGATGCTGCTTTTGACCAGACAAATAGCAAACTAGGATATTATATACACTTTGCACCGGATGCATGCAAACTGAAGATTGAAACATTATGTACCAGTAGTTTTGACTTTGCTGTACCTTGCTCTCTGTGGAAGATGTTGCCTTATTGAGCAACATACTTGTCACAATAAATGCTTCAGTTTTCTCCCAACAACATACAGAAGTTACATAACATGACATCAGACCTTTTTCTGAACCAAAAGTTCTTCTGCAGAGTTGGCATTTATATGACCTCAAATTTTCCATTGAACCCTGATTCACCTTGTTGTCTATTCATTTCCAAATGGCAGTAATGCACTCTATTAACTTTGCTGTTTCCCCTCTAACTGCTCCCTACAGAGTGAGATGGGCTTGGCAACAGAGCAGCTCTCACAGCAACTTCTGGATTATGAGAAGAAAGTAAGTATGGGAAACCCTGATCAAGGACATACTTTCCACTGGGGGATTCTACGACTAATACTTCTATTGTTTCAGGTTGATTTTCCTACTGAACTCTCTCTGAACCTTGTTCTCTGACCGGCCAGCATCCATAGTCCAGATAACAGAGGAGGATAGTTGATAAAATGGTTGATATGCTTGCGAGAGTCGCCTTTAATTATTACCATTTGCTCAAAGCAATGAGCATAATGAGCCCCAGTGAGTTGTGCTTCAGGTGTTTTTTGTGTCTTTTTTGCCCCTTTGTATTCTCATAGCTTTGTTTGTCTTTTATTCTGAAAATATCTAATATAAAAAATCAGAAACTTCATAATATCATCATATGTACGGATAATAATAAAGCATACCAACAAGAACTCTCAGAATAAATGGCAAACACATCTCATAACCAAATCAAAGAAAAAACATTGCTTAAATCAAAACTTAGATGTCAAATGAAAAGTATAAAAATGAATCCAGCCCATTTATCAAAAAAACCCACTGAACCAAACATGTTCATGTACAAAACATCCTTAATAACTATAACACAATGTTTTAAAGTGCTAGTTTTGTTAAACCTCCCAAACGTGATAACAATAATACAATTATTTACGATATAAGCATAAAAGATGTTATTTTATTGGAAATGTTTCCTCCTTATCTGTGATACAGAGTGAAAGGAGGAGACAGAGGGGAAGACATGCAGGGAAGGGCTCTGAGCCGGATTTTAACCCGAGCCACCTGCTTACAAGGACTAAGCCTTAGTGGTATGCACTCTACCAGTGCGCCACTGGGACACCCCAATATACAGAAATCAAAGAACAAGAACCTAGATAACATAAAAACATAAATAGTTTATTTACTATACTAACATTTAGAATATAAGACATTTCTAAACAAAAACTGAGCATGCATACCCTTATGTACATATTTATGCATATATACACCCACATGTATAGGTCCCCACTTAGAAGAACCGGCTAATGTTTGCTAACATTCTACAGTTATTATTATTGCATCAAAACAGAGACATCTGTGTTATATTTTCATTTAAACTTTCTGCTGAGTTTGCATGTGCCTGCCACACCTTGACTTTGCATGTGTGTCTTAAAGAAATCTCTGTCCATGAAATGACCTTGAAGCAGAAGTTCCTCCCTGTTGTTAGTCTATCATGTTTTTATGCAGCCAACATAAACTATAAAAATAGCTGCTGAAGTCAACACAGCAGGTTTATGAAATAAAACTATATGGAACACATTTTGGATTTCCGAGTGGATGTTGGGCGGAAGAAAATGTAATGGATGCGCTTCTTTTTTAGCTCCTTTAAACAAGGCTTAAAACTCTGCATCTTACCATGGGGTTTATTAACATCTTTGGCCTGATTCCATGAAAGGGATGTGCCAGAATTTCTGGCAGAATATGCATTTTTTTTTTTACTTCTTAGCACCTACTGTTGGCTGGGTCTATGCTACATTATGCGGCTGCTTTTAACTTCCTTCTTCTTCTGTCTAGAATTTTGCCCTTGGAAAAGGTGATGAGGAGGTAATCACCACGCTGCAGAACTTTGCCAAAACTGTAGGGGAGGTGAGTTTCTGTTTTGTTGTGTGTGTGTGTGTGTGTGTGCCCTCACAGCAGAAGCAGTGATCAACTACTGTGCTGCACTGTAGTTGGTTGCTTATCGGGCTACAAAGGATATTGCACCTGTGCTTCCCGAGTGCGCTGCTGAAAATGACCCCAATGAAAAGATTCGAGCATTATCCTCCCTGTAAGACCGTTACTGATTGTATACTGCCACTTAGAGGGAAGCGGTGAGGTGGATATGATGCCTATCACACTGGATGGATGGCTGGGAGGAGGCAGCGGTGGGTGAATGGATGGATGGATGAAGGAGGAGTGTGTAGGTTGAGGTATATAGACAAAACAGATGGGCCTGTCACTGTCAGATATGGGGGTCCGCATTCCTGCCCAGTCAGCACTCAACAGGATTTAGGATACAGCAATCCACACACACATATGCTCAGAGGACACGGGTTGATTGTTTGCGTGACCTTTACCTCATGATTTACGGAGGAGAACTCATTTCACAGCAAAAATTAGGCCTACCGCTGCACCAAATCCTGTGAACTTTAGCACTTCCTAAATGGTTCAGATTAAGCGGGATGTGAGCTTGTTGTGAGTGTAGCTTGTTGATAAGCATAGGAAATTACAGCAGGATTTTCTTGTGTGTGCGATACGCTGTCCTGTTTCCAATATCAGAGCAAACAGAAGGTTTTATTATTCTCTTCTAGAAATATACTGTTCCACACTATGGGCTTTTTATGATGTAGCAGACGCATTGTCTGCAGTTATGCACCCATTTCACTGAAAATGTTTCCAGCTTGCAGCAGAAATAACGGGAAGCAAATGTCACTGTACGTAATAAAATAAATTAAAAATCCCTCAAGATGTTTGGCAAGGGTGCGTCTTCTGTTTGTGTCCTTGTGCAGTGTTTGATTTTTTTGTGTCTAATCTGTTTTGTGTCTTCCAGCTGAACTCGCTCCACTCTGAGCTAGCCAACCAGATGGCTGACAGCATGGTTTTCCCCTTGATCCAGTTCAGAGAGAAAGACCTTACAGGTAACGCCACACACACACACACATCAGAATATAGTATTGTATTTTTGAGGTGTTTTATGTTTTTATTGTTGAGTTAACATTAAAGAGATGACAGAAAATCAGTAGAGAGGGAACGACAGGCAACCAATGTCCCCAGACAGACTCAAACTTTGTAGTTCATGGTCAGCATCTTAACTCAAACTCCACTAGACGCCATCATGACACAGAATTGACACATTATTCCAGAAATAGTTATGTATGTGACGGGCAAAGCTCACCCTGCTGAAAACAGAAGAAAATGTGTGGTAATTAATATAATCCTTGCTTAAAGGATATTCTGCCAACAATAATCAGATTTATCAAATTGCTCTCCAGGAAAAATGGTTTACTGGTAACTGCCAGCTTGTCAGAGAAGATGGTGTTTTGCTTCCTGTGTGCTTTAGTCAGAGGAGATTGGTCAAGAACAGGCTCTCAGGATTTCAAGCCTTGTTCTGAGAGAGCTATCAAACATTAAAGCAGCAGGACAATGAGGTAAAAATGGGCTTGCCTGGCAGAGCAAATGTAAAAACCCAAACTGACAATGCATACAAATGGAGGTTTAAGCAGTTTGAGGGGAACAACAGGTGTGTGCCCAGACAACGAGTACCTGTGTTAAACCTGTGTGGGAAATGGGAAATGGTGCATTCTGTCAAATTGTGTCCTTTTCTGGTTTTGCATCTATGCAAGACGCCACACAATTTTTTTTTACACCTAAATATGCCACTGACTAATAATGTTAATAATGTGAAACAAAAGATTTTCAAAACAAAGCTGAAGAAAAGGAAATGCTAAAGATTCAGACTGTACAACCACTTTTATCTGTTATCTACTTTAAGCAATAATGCATTTCCTGTTTTCATTCCATTTGTGGATTTATTTAAGGTATTCTAACAAAACTCACTCTACATTCAATGTTTCAGAGATAAGCACACTGAAGGAAATATATGGCATTGCCACTGATGGTAAGTACAAATGCTAACCTGTTTAAGAAAACAATTACACTCTGCAGTTACTATCTGATCCTCACGTCCCGTCTCTCCTTTTCTGCAGAGCATGAGGCAGCTATGGTCAAGTACAGCCGATTGCCCAAGAAGAAGGAGAATGAGAAGGTGGAGTGGCTGCGAGGCGCTTTCTCAGCTTTACTGCAAAAGCTTTTTCTCATTGATCACAAGCTGTAAAAGGCCTTACTGTGCAGTAATGCTCCGGTAATGCAGTGGGAGTGTTTTATAAGCATTTGAAATACAAATGGGGGTAATTAAATATTCGTCTACTGCCAGGCCCCAGTGTAACAACAACCTTGCACTAGAATGGCTGCAAAGATAAGATTCCTCTGTTATTTTCTTTGTTGAATGTGTCTGCATGTCTGCTTGGACGTACAAGATAATGTGACTGCGTTGCTTATTTGTATGTGTGAGAGAGTTGGCCAACTGTTTGCATATGTATGAGTGTGTGTGTGGAGCGTGATAGTAAGTTCATGCTTTATTTTTTATGTATATATATTTATGAATATATATTGGATCATCATGTTTAACCCTGTGTCATGAGAACAGCTGAAGTCAGACTTGGTGAAGGAGGTGGCCTACACCAGAAGGAAGCAGCACTCAGCCTCACTGCAGTATTACTGCGCCCTCAACGCCCTGCAGTATCGCAAGAGAGTAGCCATGCTCGAGCCTATGCTGGGCTACACACAGGCACAGGTACTTTACAAACTGGGTCACACCATATTATCATGTCAGTATTCAAATTAAGTATTAAAAAGTGAGAGGCAATTTCCTTATAGGAATGGATTCAGTTTACAGAGGGCAGCTGTGTGTGCAACGAGTTCATGCAAAAGCCTCAGGCTGTAAGCATGAGGCTAGAGTTGCAACAAGTAGTCGATTAATCAATTAGTCTATCAGCAAAAAAAAAATTTGATCTTTTTAAGGAAAAATGCAAAACATACATAGGTTCCAGCTTCTCAGATGTGACAATTTGCTGCTTTTTGTTTGCATCTATGATAGCAAATTAAAAACCTTCAATTTTACAGACAAAACTAACTTGAAAATAAAAGAGTTTAATAGATATTACAAATAATAATTTCTTGCAGCCCTACATGTGACCAAGTTCTGTTTCTTAACATTTCTGTTGCACTAAAGTACAAAACTGTGGAAGCAAAATACAAGATCGATTGCTCATTATTCTCTTATCTCTCAGATCAGCTTCTTCAAGAAAGGCATTGAGCTGGTGTCAAAGAAGATGGACAACTTTCTCTCCTCTGTGTCCAACATGACTCAAAGGTAAAGACTATCACATTCAGTAACTTTGATGAACCACAGCTTTCTGAAACAGGAATAGTTGTCCTGTGATGTTGTCCTGAACAAACAAATATTCCATATTTTTGGTCAGCTTACTCAGGCAATTCAACTGTAATTTTACAGAATAATACTTAATAATAATATTAAAACTAATTATAATTATAAACGATATATGAAAATCCTGTATTTTAAAGCTACATTTAAAGAAAAATTACAACTTCTGTTTGCCAGTTTTGATGGATTTTGCCTGTATTCAAACTTTTTTCCTGTCTAGCATCCAGACCCAGCTGGACTCGGAGGCGGAGTCAATGCGTGCGTCCCAGAGGGAGCTTCTGTCTGTGGAGGACACTGTCTATATGCTCGATAAGGAAACTGAGCCTGTCAATCGCACGCTTATCCAGAAGGCTGGCTACCTCAACATTAGGAAGTAAGATTAATTGCACTCATTAGCGCCGTATCTTAAATCTAAGGAAGCTTCCTATTCACTTAGCGCTCCTTGCTAGTCGATATGTTAAGGGGTGTCTTGGGGAAAAAAACAGCTGAGGAACATGCTTTGAATCTGTCCTCATTTTGTGACAAATGAATGATTTGTTAAGTAATTAAACCTGGTGAAACAGACAGTGCAGTCAGTATACAGTGGTTGCATTAAGTCTTGAATCTCTAAATAAGCAAACGCAAAGAAACACAACACAAAGAAATGTTTCTGCTTCTCTTGCTGAAGTCCAAATACGCACGAGTAGGGTAAACAATAAGTCTGTCACAGTAGACAAGGTGGGTCAGGTAGCATGTTGACAGTGTGCGCTGTCAGCTTATTGCAGAGTGGATGTATGAGGAGGGAAACTTCCTTAATGGCTTCAGGGGGTAGAACTGCAGCGTAGCCCGCAATGTGATTTAGTGAAATGTCAGAGCTGTCAAACTCTGTCTCTCGCTCATATACATCCAAAGTCTTTGACAAATGTCTGTGACACCAGAGAAAAGGTTTCCACAGAATGCCATTCTGTTTAATGACACACACCGCCAGCAGCCTCAAACGCTTGTCAAATGCTGAGTCCAGAGAACATTTGCTATTTCGAATGGTTTCTCAATATTAACGGCGTGAGTCACCCACGGCAGCATAAGCCATTCACTACGATATTAATCAAAGGAAATTTATCTGGGAATATTTTTCAAACAGAATGTACATGAGGAAGGCTCGCAGATGAGCAATTTAAATGAGTCATACACGTGTCACTTTGTTTTGAAACTTGGTGGGTCAGAATTAAATGACATTATAGTTTGGTTTTTAGCCTTCACGCTGCCGACAGCTGTGGCCACAGGCATTATGTTTTTGGGTTGTGGGCTTGTCTGTCCATTCCATTCTCCTGAACACAATATCAACACCTTGCAGGAATTTCTTAAAAATTGGCACTTGTCTCACATAGTCACACTATCTTCACAGCACTGTGTCAGCACTGGAGAATGGAGTGGCTGGACAGAATATTGTTCTGCTATTGGAAAAAAAACAAATCCAGCTTGTTTATAACTTTTTTTTTTAACCAGTTGCCTTCATTTTCGTCAGCTCTAAGCTCTGCGTGCAGCAACAGTGCCTTTGCAAAGTAGATAGCAGAGATAGTGGAGGGGTAGTGAGGTACTGCGTCACAGATGCAACCAATAGCTGATTTATACACAGTTTACATCCGATGAGTCAGACCGATTTGGTGCAAATATCCACTTTAAGAATGAATGGAGGCGTCCTGGTGGCACGAACCTCAGAGTGTTAGTCCCGGTTCTGAGCCCTTTCCTGCACCTCTTCCCCTCTCTCTCCCTATTTCACTCTGTATCACTCCACTATCAATAAATCTGAAGAATGCCCAAAAAATAACCTTAAAAAAAGATGAACTGATTAGATTTTGGTGGACAAGGGTCAGGTCACTGTTCACTGTAACATTACACACAGTATGTAATAGGATATAATGATGAATTGATTACATTTTATATCCAAAAGCTCAACTTCACTAAAACAAATCAACTCAGAAAACTATTTCCTGGCCATTATTCAACACAGTCATTCAGGAACAGAAGGGGAGTATGTGAGTATATCTTACATTTTCCGGATACTGAATTGGTGACATTAAACTTGGGCGCCCACCTTGAGACTGGGGTGATTATATAGATATGTGCTGCAGGATTAAGCATCCACATTTGAAGCATTATCTACTGTCATGGCCACACATTTGCGTTTTATCACAATCAGTTTTATTGGCCAAGCATTTGAACTTACAAAGAATTAGATTCTTTGTTTCCCTCAATAAGCGGTCACACTAGTAGACATACAGAATGACAAGAACAACAAAGCTTAGCTTAACAAAGTAACATGTATTTTATTTCATACATCGTTACATCACAAATAAAACAATTGAATCAAGAGACTTCACAATCTGCAGTAAATGCTCTCCTCTACTCTTGGACCCTAAACTGTGATAAGATGAGATGAACAGCTCCCAGGCTTTGATCTGGTCCTTCATCCTTTTCTCTGCAACAAGCTGCCAGTCTATTGAAGCTCGTTGTAAGGAGGGTGAGAAGAGTTATCCAAGATAGCTTTGATTTTGTCTCTCGTCCTCCTCTCCACCTCTGCCTCCACACGGTTCAGTTCCCTCCTGATTACCTGGCTGGCTTGGATTGTTGACAAGCCTTGATACCCAGCACGCCACTGTGAGGAACGGAAACAGCTACAAATACCAATATTTGTTAAATAGTAGCCTCTTAAGTCTTTAGATATAACACCACTCTTTAGACAATACGATAAAATATAAATAAATAGGGCCATAATAGAAATGGAAACAGTTTTGAGTAAAAAAGCATTAATATAATGATGATGATCACAAACACTGTGAGAATTCAAATGTGCAGTTTCTTTTCAAATATAATGCCTCCTTGAAAAAGAACAGGATCAATTCAGAAAAAAATTCAACCAGCAGGGTATCATTTAATAATAATAAAAGAACTCATGGACTACAAAAGGGACATTTTATTTCAGTTCACAAACTGCTCAATGATAATGTTTCAAAATGCTATTTTGTTCATTTTAGCAATTCAATTCAATTATATTTATACAGCACCATTGCACATCAAAAGTCATCTCAGGGCACTTTTCATGCAGAACAGGTATTTACAGAGTAAAGTGGTCAAATTTTAAAATGCCTAAAAATGCTTAAAATGGCTTAATTATAGTCTGCTGATATGTATTAGAGCATCATTTTTCCAAAAATGACAGAATAACACCATATAATGGGATGTCCAAAATTACGTTTTTTTGTCAAAAATTTACAAATTTTAAAATGCCTAAAAATGTTTCAAATGGCTCAAATATAGTCTGTTTATACATATCAGAACACAATATGGCCCAAAATGCAAAAAAACCCAACATATTATGGGATGTCCAAAATCAGAAAAAAAGTCATACTATAGTGTGTTGTTTTTTGTTAAAAGTGGTAAAATTTTAAAATGCATAAAAATGCATAAAATGGCTCAATTATAGTCTGCTGATACGTATTAGAGCTGTGGAGAATGATATTCTTTACATAACTACAGAGCTTTACAGAGAGCAATAGATAAAAGATCATTCCTGCACATCTTTATTTTGAGCTCATTTGTAAGCCAGATGTGAGCTGGGAATTTCCATCTCATCCGGCCTTAAATCCATGACATTCTTTCTCTAATGTAGCCTCGTCCCTCACAAACTTTCCATAATGCAGCTATTAGGTTTTTCAGAATCTCATCCTTTAGTTTTAACCTTCATCCACACTTTCTGACCCTTCTTTTCTGCGCTCCAGTAAAACAGGCCTAGTGACAACAGCCTGGGACCGACTGTACTTCTTTACCCAAGGAGGGAACCTCATGTGCCAGCCGCGCGGCGCCGTGGCAGGCGGCATGGTGCTGGACCTGGACAACAGCTCCGTCATGGCTGTGGAGTGTGAGGACAGGCGCTACTGCTTTCAGATAACTTCCCCATCAGGCAAAACGTAGGTGCACTTTTGTACATATCCAACAATGAGAATATGACAGTGACTTGTATGAGATATTGGACTTGTTTATTAATTTCTCTCCATTGTCATAAATACCTGCAGGTCAATGATTCTACAGGCTGAGAGCAAAAGGGAATATGAAGAAGTAAGTGTGAACCAGGCTGCTGTTTTTGTTCTTCCTTATTGATTGACATCTTCATCCCAAAGACATCTGCTGGTGAAAGTATCAGTCATATAACAGTAGAGGAGCTGTCGAGACCTATTTGTGTGGTTTTCATATTTGGTTTTGTGCCTGGACACATCTGACTGGCTTGTCACAGCTGGTATCAGTCAAGTGATTTCAGGCGACTCACATCCGAGCTGGAGGAAGCCCTAAAATGAATGTCTCTGTTTCTTTCTTAGTGGATTTGTACTGTGAACAACATCTCCAGACAGATCTACCTGACTGACAACCCAGAGGTAATACACAGTCCCACACACACACACTGCAAGTTAAAAAACAAACAAAACAACTAAACCAAAAAGGTTTTAGCTCCAAATTTGAAAGATTGAATTAATCTTGGTAGTTAGATGTTCCGCTGCCTGATCAAATCATGACAATGTGGGTGATTTGATGTACCAAAACCTTTCAGTTAAAGAGAGGAGGAATAAAACGTAATGGTGTTGCTCCAGTTCTGTCTTGTAGACTCCCCTCCCTCCTTCTTCTGAAGTGTCTCACAGCTGTTGTTGTCTTAAATACTTTTCAGTGCTAGGATCTTGCCTGCTTGCAGGAGGGTTGGCTCCGTGAAAATGTTTATTCTTCACATTCTTCACAGACGGACCATTTCTAATATATTTCCTATGTCCAAAATAACTTTCACTTATTTTTTTTTCCTACATGTTAATCACTCAGTAGTTTACCATGGTGTAAGTTGTCTTGCATAGCCAGACCTGTCTCCACACTTCCTGTTAGAGTTGTGCCAGTGGAGAAAGGTCTGGTTCATAATTTTGCATAGAGGGAAAATAGGCCACTGATGGCAGGCTTAATGCACAGTCTACATGCAAAGAATTGGGATATTGTCTGAAACTTAAATAAAACACGGTGATGATTCCCTTTTTGGCAGATATTCAATTGAAAACTGTACAAAGACAAAAAAATATATAATGTTCAAACTGAAAAGCTCGTGTTTTTGTACATATACAAACTGAATTCTGAATTTGATGCTTTCTGTATTAATTTACATTACAAACAACGTATCCCCTTCTCTCTCTTTCCTGACCCTAAAATTCTGGTACCCTTGCATGGACTACACCCATCTTTACATTAAGCATTCATTTATAGCTAAACTAAATGTGCTCTGAGTAATTGCCCTCATTCTCTCCTAGTGTGGGTGTTTGTACAAAAACAGCATGAAGTCACTCTCATTTGATTACAAACAAATATCTAGTCAGTGATCTGTTTTCTGTTGCCATGTCATTGTCTCATCTCTTCCCTTTGTGGCCTGTTTTGATTGTTTTATTGAAGAATGATTTGAGCATTCTTGTTGTTGCCTCTAATTTGATTAAAAGAACACAATGTAGAGAGGAAACTTGCGCTCCAGTAAATTCTTGATTTACAACTTGCTCTATTATATTTGACAGTTTTTGTTTTGAAATGTAAAACATGTATTACAAACACAAAAATTCTCATTTCTTTTTTCATTTTACAATTATTATTCAATTTACAATCTAATTAAAATGATTATATCCAATGGTTATTTTGTTAATTAAGTTTTTTCATATTATGACATAGCTAAGAAGAACCCCAATAGATTTTTTAGTTCTTTCTTAATATAGCAAAGGAACTATTCTTGTCCTTAAATCTTAAACTTAATGATACCTGCCTGGGTCCGGAAATGACTAGAAAGACTAATGTTGGACCTAAGACCTTCGATCATTTTCTTTAACTGGAAAAAACTCTTAAACTTGGAAAGATGGGATGGAGATTATGTAAGAATGTGTTGAGAGATAAAAGGAAAGGTTAAAACTGTGAAGTTTCCGTCACACACACAAACACACACACATACTTTTTCATGGTATTTGAAACTGTTTTATTTTGTTGTCTTTCATATGCCTTCGTCATAATTACTTTTTTATCCCCCTTCTGGTTTCTTTATTTGCAGTTATTTAGCTCCATATGTCTTCCCATTCTTGTTCTGTAAAAAAAGAAAAAACAAACTACAAAAAGCATTTAGGCATATTTACACACTATTACACAGTGTTCTGGTTTAAAAATGACTCATGCTCAATGTCTCTGTTTCTTATTGTTAGGCTGTGGCCATCCGACTGAACCAGACGGCCATCCAGGCGGTCACCCCCATCACTAGCTTTGAGAAGAGACCAGAGGGCTCGCCCAACCCTGACAGGTCAGGCATGCTGCTTGTCATAACACTACAAACCCAATTATCTCCTGAAGAAATAATTGTATTATTATAGACAAATTATAGTCTTTTGATACATATTAGAGCATAATAAGGCTCAAATGGCAGAAAAGCAGCACATCCAAAACCTGAGGGAAAAAAAGTCATACTATAGTATGTCGATTTTTGTCAAAAAGGTCAACTTTTACAATGCCTAAAAAGGCTTGAAATAGACAAATTATAGTCTTTTGTTACATATTAGAGGATAATAAGGCTCGAAATGGCAGGAAAACAACATATTTTGGCACGTCCAAAACTTAAAAAAAAAAAAAAAAAGTCATAACATAGCATGTTGATTTTTGTCAAAATTGGTCGAAATTTAAAATGTGTAAAAATGCTTAAAATAGACAAATACTAGTCTGTTGATACCTGCTGGAGCATAGAAAGACTTAAAATAGATGAAAACAACATATTTTGGCAGGCCAAAACTTAGGAAGAAAAATCATACTATAGCAGCGCTTCTCAATTATGTTACACCCCCCCTAGCAGGAAGAAAACATTATGTCGCTTTTTCAAAAGTTATACCATAACACCTGTCAACACACTCTAATAAAGCTACTCTATGAATTTGGGGCATTTAAAAAATGTATTACCTTTTCATGGAAACCAAAATCGACATACTATAGTGTGACTTTTTTGTCAAATTTTGGACATCTCATAATATGGTGTATTTCTGTAATTTTTGGACAAATTAATCTACTAAATGTATCAACAGAGTATCATAAGACCATTTGAAGCATTTTTAGGCATTTTAAAATTTCAAAAGTTTTGACAAAAATAGACATGCTATAGTATGACTTTTTTTTTTATCTCCTAATATCGTGTTTTCCTCTCATTTCTGGACAAACTATACTACTACATGTATCAATAGAGTATAATAAGACTATTTTGATCATTTCAAGCCATTTAAAAAGACTTTTTCACGAAAAAAATCGACATGCAATAGTATGACTTTTTGAAAATCTCCTAATATTGTGCTTTTCTGTCATTTCTGGATAGATTATGCTCTAATATGTATGAACACACTGGAATTTGGACATTTT
>CAFUXE010001426.1:0-35247 GCA_903364295.1 Serranus cabrilla
TTTAACTGCAGGAGTTTTACTGCACCACAGTATGACTACAGTGTGTTATTCGTACTTTACTGAAGTGGCACTTTAAAGCATTACTTTGACTGTAACAAAGTAGTTTTTCCGTGTTTAAGCACTTCAGTGTGGCGGTAGTTTTCTGCCTCTTCTGTTTTGAAGTAGCGGTCACATGATTCAACACAAACAGCTCTCTGATAGCGCCGAGTTAGCATGCTAGCTAAAAGCTTCTTTGCGCCCAGAAATAACCATTTCCGTTAGCAACACTTAAAACAAACAATAAATATCCGCGTTGAAAAGAAATAAAATCTGGTGTATATGTGTTGTTACCAGCTGTTGTGGACAGGAGTGTTGTTGTTGTTGTTGATGCTGCGTTAGCAGGCTAGCGAGCAGTCGGCTGTTGAAGCGACGCTGCTAACAGTCACAAACTTCAGCGTGAACGCGCGTAAACCGTCCTCATGTCGTCACTCGGTGCGTTAGCCGCGCAGCTACCGTCCCGTCCTGCCGCCGGTGAGACACCCCGCTGCTGAAAACGGACAGAAACCGTGAAGACTAAACGTTAAAGTAGCAGCCTGGCTGGCACGGAGTTAGCATGTTTGTTCGGTTCCAGCTGGTGTTGTGCATCCGGGTCACGCCGGAAGCGGGAATCTAATGGGCGAACCCAGAGCCCTTGTAATGTAATTTAATAAGTATATACTATATATATATATATATATATATTTTTTTTTTTAGAATTAGTAAAATTCACAAATATTCAAGGATTTGTGTTTGGTACATGTGCATTGATGTCCTGTCCATGGTTAATTATTTATAGAGAGAAGGAGGTTCCAAACACAGATTATGGATTTTTTTTTTACAAACTCATGGTGGTTTCAGTAATCTCCAGGTAACTGAAGGCCAGAGTAATCTCAATCACTAATATACATTAATCTTTAGAACTTTTGCATAAGAAAGAAGACCAACAGGTGTATTTGTGTTTACTGTATTACCTTTTAAATCTATTACAAATAAATGGAATTCAATTTGTCTGTTTGCAATTATCATGTGCCCACATACTATATATTATTGAATCAAGCATTATATGAATTTCAACCTAGATCAGCCTGACAACTTAAGGAGCTGTATATACTAATATGTAGCTGATGTATATTTAATATGCATTAATTGAACACAATGAGTTCATTAAATACATCACTAATACATTTAGAAATGTGAAGGGTTTGTCACACAGTTTGTCTCTGCCCTCTCATGTATGTTGTCTCCACCATGGTTTGCTGAGCTGCATGGGAACGCTCCAATTGCTCAGAACAGAGTGTGAATGGTGTTCCCACAAAAAATATGTTACCATTATTAAATATTACAAAAACAACAAAATGCAAGGTAATCGTAATCATATTCAAACACTGCATTTCACTTTTTCAATAAGAACACTCCATTGTTATGCTTAATGTTGTTGTTTTTTTATTACAACAAATAAGGTTCAGGAAAAGGTATGCAAGACCCCCAAAGCTGAGGGTGCTTTCTCATTCCAGGTAAACTTAAGACTCCACTGAATCTCCCTCTGGATCTTCTTCTGTGATGAAGGGAGAAAAAGACAGGAAAACATTAGACACACTTTGTTAGTGGTGATAATTAACAGCTTTTGCTGCTGATGGTTAACATGATATAACAAGTGAAATTAGTTTCTTAGGTATTATGAATCTGTAGAAAGTTGTTTCATGTTTTTTGTTGTCTTTTAGATTCTTTATGTAATTACTGTATACATGTCCAGTGAGTATGAGGTTTTTCCTATTACTGTACATTAAGCTACTCTGTGCTATGCATGTGTATGAACACTTTAACCATATGATATGTTTTTATTTACAGTTAGAACTCTAAAATCTGATTTCTCAAACCATATTAATAGTGATGTAAAACAAAAACATTTCATTTTTAATGTATAACATTGCCTTTGTATTCTAGCTAAAACTCCTAATGGATATCTTAGTTTACCTTCCTGCAACTCTACAATCACACGCCCCAGTGTTATAACATGTTATATAAATGTTAGTCACTTTAAAACACTGCTCATTTTGTAAAGGCCACAGCAGGAAAACCATTTGTTTAAGATTAATACATGGATAATTTGGAAGTTTGTTTTTAGCCATGTTTCTAGCTATACTAGCTAAGGCAGCTAGCACAGCTACGGTGCAAGTGAGCTTTGTTTTCTTGCTATGGCTTCTATAAAATGAGCCGGAGCGAAAGTTATTATATTGCGTTATGCTCATAGAGTGTAACAAATAAGGTTATGATCAAGACGTTGATAAGCACAAAGCATCGTTAGCATCGCTAGCTAGCTAGCGCGCTAACGGTAGTTAAACATTGTCTACGTTGCCTTATATCTACTAATTTAGAGGGGGATAATCCACTGGCATGCTTTAATTAACATGTTAATTTGATTCTGGTGAGCTGAAAATAAACAATCTGATACTTTAGATGTCTTACCCTCTAGAATTACATCTCAAACGCTCCGCGCCACTGCAACTCCACTGCGCTGTGAGTAGCTGCAGCCAACTTCCGGGAACTATTGAGGGGCTCCATGATCCGCCATTGCAGTGAAAAAAATGGTCCATTAGGGTGAACGGAGTTGTCGCGACTCCCTTTTTCAAGGGCTCTGGTATACGCTATAACGCATTTATATGACATACGCCCCCAGCTGCCATAATGAACTGCCTGAAGAGAAACAAAAACGTCCAAAAACGTCATATTTCGGCTCCAAAAAATATCAAGAATTTACTGAACTCCTGTCGTTCTCATATTCAATTGAGTATATACCGGTATTTGAGAGGGGTTCCGAGTAGCAGATTTGTTTTAATTTCGCTCACAGGCATTTCACGAAGCTTCCCCAATGGGGTCCTGGTTTGGGTCCTTGGTCAACGTGGGAGACGCGAAAATGTGAAGTTTATTTTGAACCTGGCTGGAATTTGGGGCATGATCGTCAATGTATATAATATAAAATAACGACTGTACGGGTTTCGGTGGAATCTGTCTTACCATGATGCCAGGAGGCAGTCAGTCCAAAACGGCAGCAATCGCCGCGGACGCGACGGTTGGAAACTGTCAAAACTGCTCTGTTTTGCACCAGGTCAGTTCATCTTTCAGGGACAGATAAGTCCATTAAAAAGTTGCGTTTTGCCTTTGAGGACTACAAATAAATAATGTTTTTTTGTGTGAAACTGTAGTGACGATAACCATTTGTGTTTTTATCTTAATAGCTCAAGCAAATGGTAAACATTAATTCCTGTGTTTGTTTTTGTTTTGTTTCTTACAGAGCCTGACCGAATATGTGTCGTCATTTCTGGCTCTCAAGCAGAAGATTACGGTTACAGAGTGAGTAGTAAAGACTTGTAATTGCCATGGCTAAAGAAATTACAATTATTTAGCCGTTATATCTAGTTGGCCATTGGTGAATATTGAGCGGAAAACGCATTTGTACCGAAGCAGGTACTCGGGCAGGTGTAATCGGGTTACATTTAATACCAACAATTTGTGCGTAACCGCTATAGTTACTAATTATTAATTTGTACCCTAACGTTTCGTAACGCATGTGTTGTCTAGCATTGTCGATAGTTGTCTGTTTGCTTTTGTGGAATGTCAGTTGTTTTTTTCTTGACAGATTATATATCATGATATGTGGAGATATGAACAGCAACATACATTTTTGTAATACATAAATAAAACAATCTCGGTCATTTGGTTTGTAGTTTTGGGATGACTGGTAGTATCTTAAAAGTACAGTTTAATCAGGGAAATTGTCCTTGGATTGTTATGTTTTTAAGTGACTCTGTAATGTTAAGGTACTTACAGAATCTCAATAATCAGCTACCTTCAAGTGTGGTTTATAAAGAATAAATACACACAGACTATAATGCTCTATCATGTTGTATGCAACTGGTTTAACACATTACTGTTCTTAACCTGTTTTATGTAGTGACTCAATCGGGCTTCAACAACAGGTGGAAGAGCTGCAGATCAGATTGGTTACTATGGAAAAAAAGACAGCCGATTATGAATCTTTGCAAGCAGAACTGGAGGAGAAGAAAGTAAGCCCTTTCTCTTTAAAATACCATTTAAATGACATTCCATGTGTTGGTGATAATGAATTTGTCTTTAGATTAGTGCAACATAGAATATGCCTGTCTCTGAATAAAGTCCAGCCATCTGCCATCATGTTGATTCCCACTGTGTGTATTTTTTTAGGGTGCTCTTAAGACCTATGCACAGATGTGTGAGGAGGTGGAAAAATTGAAGCAGCAAAATGGCAAGACAGTGGAAGAGTAAGATATAATTAAGTCATAATAATGGTAGTGCAGATAATTATTTATAATTATTATCTTTGTGGTAGAATGTTTACTTTTTTTTCACCTCCCTTAGGAATAAAAAGCTTGAAGACCAGCTAAAGGATGTGAAAGGTACTTATGCTGTAACTAATACCAGTAAAGAGTTGCATTACTTTCAAAAAATAATCTGTTAAAAATGTGTTTAATACACCCCTGTTTTTTAAAATCATTTTTCAACCTCTTAGAACTGATAGAAACACAAGCACTTGAAAATGCTCAGCTGAAGAGGGAAAAGGCTGTAATAGAAAACGATCTGCTGAAAACACAGGTAAGCTAAAAAATATGCTGTCATCTCATAACTGACTGTGAATCAGAAACAGTTTTTCAAGATAAATAATGTTTATATACTAAATGTTGGTCAAAACTTCATACATTTGTGCACTTTTATTTTTCATCTTTTCAGACGTCTTTGAAGAAATCTCAGGCACAAGCAGATCAAGTTGAAAAATTGATAGAGGAGAACACAAAGACAACAAGCATGTAAGTACTTACACTTTCTTTAAACGTGCAGTTCCTTTAATTGGGAATCAATGAGTGCCATACCTTTGTATTTCCTGGTGTGTATTTTATTTGTTATGAAACATGTATTAACTTTGTGTTACATTATAATAATTCAAGATTCATGGTTTAACCTCTTTTGTTTGTGAGAAAATAATTTAAAACTAATCATGCTAAAAGGTCCTGTGTTGTTTTCTAATCCACAGAAAGGACAGCCTTGAGAATAAAGTGAGACTGCTCGAAGGTTGGTATTGAAAATTTAAATTTCACGAATTATAAAGAATTATGTACATAAGGATGCCTTGAATCTGTGTTAATATGACAGTGATTTTATGGTGGTTTTGATGCATATTTTTGTCCCTATTTCAGAATCAATTTGCAAACAGAATCATCAAATATCCCGACTGACCAAAGAAAAGATCCTGCTCGAAAAAAATATTGATGACCTCCAGGTACAGTAATGACCTTTTATTAACAGCACATTGGTGGAAGTATTTTTCAATAATATTGAACTGACCTTTCCTCATGTGTTATTTCAATCCATTTGCAGTTGAGGCTAAGGAAACTGGAAAGAGAGAGGATTAAAGGTAAACAAATCACCGCTTCATTCAAAATACAGTGTTACAATAAATGCCTTTTTGCTGTGGTCAAATATTGTTCCTTTAAGAAGATACCTATTCAGTAATGTAAAACTCAGAGAAAGTTAAGGTTGCTAGTGAAACAGCAGCAACCTTTTCTGATTTAAAATGACATTTAGTTAAAAGTTAAGCAATATCTGACTTTTTTCTCAGAATATAGAAGCACATCAACTCAAGCAAGTACACCCAAGGAGCCTAAAGTTGACAAAGGTATGCATTCAGCTTAACTAATTATTACTACATTAAGGAGCTAATCACATTAGCTAATCATGCTTTAACTGTGTAGGCAGATTGAGGTAATTCTTACTTTTGCTGCATGTGATTGTTTGTATGTGTTTTTCAGAAAGGTTCCAGATGCTGCTACAGGATTTGTGGGCATGTGTGGAACCTCAGCAGCCGTACTCTGCAAACCCATTACACTCACCTGGTATCTATACATCTACATATGTGTGTTGTTACAAACATAGCTCAATGAGTGCCCTCACTTTTGGATACTTTGTCTGTTTTGTTTGTATGTTTTTTCAACATTTATTGCAGTGCTCTCTTTTTCTTCTTGCAATTTCAGAGTCCAGGTCCAAGCAAGTTCTACCTTCCTCCCCACGAAACAGGCTGTACTCTCGTCTAAGTGATGCATCCCAGTCTGCTTCTCACAAGAGCAGTGAATCCCACAGTAAACCCATGCACGCAGAAGCCGCTGTTACGCCGTTAAAACCCTCCCCTCACAGACAGAAAGCCATCAAGCAGCAAGCATCCATGCAGTCAACAAGTGCCAAGAAGCAAACGGACAGCAAGAGCAAGCGATTGTCCAAGGAACACAAATCTGAGGAGTCATCTCCTGACCCGTGCAGCTCTCAAGTATCTGTTGAGGAGATAATGACATTGTTCAAACCACTGCTTCCCTGCATCTCACCGCTACCCGATTTGGTGAGAATTCAGAAATGTTTAGTGCTAATACTTATCTAAAACAGAGACTGATATGCAGTTTGTCCTGTTTTTGTTTGTGATATTAACAAGGGCATGTTTTGTTGCAATGTCTGTATATATTAGATGCACAATGCAATAAGTATTATTATAATTATAATAAATGATCAAGAATTGAAAGGAAAAAAATTGAATTTAAAACAACTTTCAAATCAATGTTTATGCCAACTACTAGTTTAACACACTGTTAGTTTGTTTAACCCAATATTATATTACAAAATATATTTGTAAAGCACACAAGCTTCTGATCAGCCTGGCCCCTCTCGGACTGCTGCTGTGTTTGTATCTTATCGCAAATAACATGTGTTTTATTCTTTCTGTCTTCCAGGAGACAGAGGTGGAATCTATGGAGACAAATGATGGAGCAAAGGAAATCCATCCCAAAATCTCTGACTCTGTTCCTCATCAACAGGAAGAGTCCTTACACATCACAACATCAGTTACAAGCCACTGTCCAAAATCTTTTGCACCACCAACAGAGAAGACAGTGTTGCCAGAGGTCACAACACAGGAAGTGGAAAACATTTCCAATGCAAATGAGACCGAGGACTTGAGACAAAATGAGTTGAGTGGCACTACTGAAATGACAGGCGAAAGCAGCACACATGGTGAGGAAATGCCTCTTCAAAAGGACATGCTGACTGAGCATGAGCCAGCAGCTGAGCACTTAGTACCATCATCATCTTCCTCTTCTTCTTCTTCAGACACAACAGTTTTGGCTGAAGTTGTCTCCTTACCCACTGAAAGTCTAGAGCTATCCAGCAGTGTCAATCCCAGTAGCATTTCTGAAAGTGCAAATGCCTTAGAAAAGGTTAAGGAAGACCAGTCAGAGACCATTACAGAAATGGATGTAGACGCAAGCCAGAGTGATGTTATTGGGGCTAAAGCGGACACTCCTGGTGGCAGAGAGTCACCCATAAGAAGTGATACAACTGCACTCTCTGATGCAGCATTAGATTTGCAGCTAGTTACTTCCTCTGCCACTTCCTCAATATTCATCGACGCTGTGCAAGATGCTGATGTTATAAATGCAGAATATGAAGCAGATACAGAAAAAGGTCAGCAGGACTCTTGTGGTCTGGGACAGCACACTGAAGATGCCATAGTCCTTAAACCTCAGGAGAGTAAAGGCTGTCTAGGTGACAATAAATCCTGTTTGTCAAGCAGCAGTAACGGCATCAATAGTGTCTCAAATATAAATGTTGAAGAGAGACTTGAAAGTGATGCATCCATGAAACCTCTGGGGGAAGAAGATGGGAATGAAGCACAAGGAACTGGAAGAGTTGGCGAAGCAGCTTCTCCCTCAGAGTCAAATGGGGATATGAGACCTCCGTCTCCTCACAAGTCGCCCTCGTTGACAATAAAAGATCATGAGCCCAATGCTGACCAGAAATCTGCTCAAACAAATGTTAAAACTCCTTCAAAAGTGGATGTGAACATAAAGACGGTGAACAGTGAAAGACTTGCAGATCACAGGCTGTCAACTTCTGACTCCAAAGAGACTGTTAACTGTGAATTAATGAAGGACAATATGCATTCTGTGTGCAGGCGGTTGAGTCCTACATGTCTGTTACCTACTGTAGAATTGGAGGCTTTAGAAAATAACACAAACCAAGAAAAACGGAATGTCAATAGTAACACTGAGCACATTTCAACAAACAAAGAAACTCTGCAGCCTGCGCCCGATTTAGAGGAAGATGTCACTGAAAAGGATGTTGTCAAAGACTTGTTTCAGGCTAGCATGGACGCCAGTAACCAGAATCGGAACAAATATAACTTGCGCTCTGTTAAGTCTACTCCCTCATTAAAGAGTGCTACTGCCACAAATGGACAAAATAAATGTTTGGAGCCATGTACAAAAGAGCTTGAAAAAGAAAGCCCACATGTGATCAAAGATGAAGAACCTAGACCAGTGGCAGGTTCAGTTAAAGTTCAGTCACCAAATTGCATTGGCGAACTTCGATCTGAAATGGGCCCTCCACTTCCTTGTCTCCTCACTCCCCTGAGCCCACCTACAAAGGCAGGCAAATCTATCAATCCAAGGCAGGCGATTGGGAAACTCTCCTTCCCTTCGCCCATGGACAGACTGGCCTCTCCTACCACTCCTGTCCAGGCCCATTTAACACCCAACAGTCAGCAGCTAAGTTCGTCATCTATAAATGGCGTCCCCTCATCACCACTCCAGTTCGGCTCTGCCACTCCAAAACATGCCGTGCCAGTCCCAGGCCGCCTGCCAGTGACGGCAATGCATTCTTCCCCGTCCTCTTCATCCAGTCCTTCTCAGGAAAACTCCATGAGGATTCTTGACACCATGTACCCAGAGCTCTCTGCCCACGCCCGAACTCTGAGCATTCTCAGAGGCAACGTGGGTCTCAGCATGTGCTCATCTGAGAGTGGAGCGTTACCTACAACAACCAGCAGCCAGGTGTCTTGTTTTAAAACTATTAACTCGACTTCAACAGCCTTCACCAAGACTGAGACGAGAGGAGAGAAAAGACAGGCCGCCGGTTTGTCTCAACCGAAAAGTAGCAAATGTCTCAGACTAGATAACTGCTCTCCTGCTGTCAGTCGCAAGCAGGTGCCTTCCTCCTCCTCAAACAGTGGAGAGGAGACCCCCTCACCCCAGGCTCCGAGGCTCCAACTGCTCAAAAATGAGACAACCTCTCCATCCACTAAAGCTGGAGAACCTGCAGAGAAAAATCTTGTCGTTAACTATTTAAAGAAGATTGAAAACCAGTGTTTTGATCTAATGCCTGTGATCCAGAGCCACCTGTATGTTGGCAACCTGCCCACAAAGCCTGTCTTGAGAGACGAGGAGAAGGAGGTTATCTCTGGGATCTGCCAAAGTAGAATGGTGAGTATACCGGTTAATTGGGCTTATGCACTTTTGGCTTTTATCTGCTGGCCTAACTTTGACCCTCTGCTCACTTCGTATTGCTCTTTCAGTGTGGATGACAGAATATTTTTGAGAGATTGCCATTTTAAGCTGATCTTTGTGGGGTTATTTGGCTCACACCTGATTTTGAATGGCATAATACTCATGTGCATAACTAATCCAAAGAGAGAAGAACAATACGATACAACATAACTTTTTGTAATTGTAAAATATACATTCAAATATATTTGTATCCAAATCTTAATATAGAAAATACAAAAATATGAGCCTTAACAGGTTCCTTATAGTTTAATCAAGAAAGAAGAGACCCGTTTATCAGCAGTCATGGAGAAGTGTTTGTCCATGTGAAATTAACTTAAGCACATGTATCACTTTTCTCTTCCGCTTCAGGCAGATGATATGATCTTGGCCATCCTGAACAAGCTGAAAGCAGGGAAAAGAGATCTCAGTGAAAACTACATGCAAGCCCTCTGTAGAGTCCACACAGGGATCTGCAGACAGAAGAGAGACTGGGAGAAGACTCACATTCTGGCCCACAGTCTTCTCACAGAAGGTTAGCAATTTATTTGTCAAATCCAAATCAATTGTGCACCAATTAACCTTATATTTCATTCATTATATTCTTTCTTATTTTGTCGTCCCTACTGCAGATTTCCCAGACTCTGCTAAGCTGATTTTGTTCATGGTGACAACATGGCCCAAAGTTTTCTCACACAGTAGTACTCTGTGCCAGGCAATACAAACTGTCACCAAACTAAAAGCACGAGAAAACCTCCACAGCTGCCTTTCAGCGTTCCTTGATTGGGAGAAGGTGAGGTATTTGGTCATGCAGTTTAGATTGTTTTACTAAAATCTATCTGTGGTTGAACCTGTGTGACCTTAGTTTAGAGTCACTCCACTGTTTCTATCACATCATCTCTTCTTTCCCATTAGTATCCTCTTAAATGAGGTAGAATGGGCCTTCTAAAACCTTATCTCTCTATATCACTACAGAGTCCTCCCTGTGACATTGACACGCTGATCTCCAGAACACTGTCTGATATCCGGTCAGGGTCAGGCCTGTCCATCACTGAGAACAGTCGATATGGGCATGACCTGGGGACTGAGGCTTGGCAGCATGTCTTCACACTGCAACTCCTTTGTACACACAAGAAGTGGAAGTGGACCTATGATCATTTGTTGGGGTATGTTATTTTTTCTGACTTGAACATTTGGTGCTTAATAATGTCCTTCATTCATTCATTTTCTTTAACCGCTTATCCAAAACGGAATATATTGTGGGGCTTGGTTAAAGATGACTCATTTTGTAAGCAAGCACCCTGTGTAATCCTATGCTAATCTGTCTACAGAAAGGAGTTGTGGCCTATAATGAACGCTTGGGTGTCACAGCCCAGAAATCAACAGGCCCCTGTTTCTGATGCGACTGTTGCCACTGTGCTGCGACTCATAGGTCAGTTATTCTGTTCATTTACTTGGGTGTTGACCATGACCTGAAGTTATGTGTCATTTAATGAAAACTCCAAGGACAGTTGAGATATTCATTGCCTTTTTGTTTTAAATAGGACGCCTCGGTCAACTGGGAATGAAAGAGCGGTGTGTTTCATCTGTGGTGACTGTCGCCAACGTCATCAACACGTTTGGTAGGCATGGACAGACTGAAGGTAAGAAATATGAGAATCCTCCGTGAATACAGACTGATTAAGCTTGGCTGTAACTAATACACAGCTTCTTTTGTGCACTGAAAAAAATAGTTTTCTTTTTTTTGTGTGGGCACACAACTACTAACTGGTTCACAAGCAGTATTTATATCTCATCCTTGAGTTTTAAAATGTGGTTGAGTGTTTCTATCTATTTGTCAAAATTTTGACAAATAAACTAAAACTAATTTTAATGCTCTGACTTAATGATGAAAGAAAAAAGGCCACCCTGCAGCATTTCCATAAAGAAGTCTAATGTTATGATGTGTTTGCTCCCCAGGTGTGCCATGGGAGGTCCAGTTAGCAGCCATCTACTGCATCTACGACCTGTCACCCTGCAACCCCAAACAAGCCCTGGATGCCCTGGCAGGATGGAGGGGAGAAACATCTCAGAGCGTCCCTCCTGCTATTACTAGCTGCATTAACCAGTTAGCTTCTGTCTGCAGACAGGTCAGGAGCTGAGAGACACACATGCTGCATGAATCCACATGAACAAGCCTATAATAAAGACGGTGAAAGAAATCCCACTATGCACCTTAAAGTTCATTTTAACTTGCTGAATGAAGCCTATAATGGAGCTGTTTATCATTTTGGCACATGAATTGTCACTAATTGGTTTTGTGCTCCTTCTAATACAGGGTGTCTGGGGCTTCATAGGTTTAAAATTGAAATGTGCTATCAAAAACCATTTCAGACAGTAACACATTATAGTTTTTCTTTTTTTTTTTTTTCATGTGCACTTCTACTTTAACTTAACAAATCATTTAAATGTAGCAGATGTTTCCTCAATGTTTTATTGTTCAAGACATGTAAATTTTGTTTTTCTATCATTTTAAACTGTCCATACCTGGTAATAAATATAGTCGCATAACTCGCAGCCTTCTTTCTGCAGTTCTCAGGTAGAACTGTATAATATGTATATGTTTTCTGGTTTAACTATGGCGTTGCTGTGCATGTTTCCTCATTCAATTGTTTGTAAATAATGTTTGTATGAATGACAAAGAACATTGCCACAGTAAATGTTGTTGTACAGTTTCAGAGGTTATTTAACTTTTTCAGATTAAAATTTCTATAAATCGAGGCAAATATATCTGTTTTGGTGTGCTCTGTCCCTACCTTATAGTCTATGGTCCCCACCTGTCTTAATGTAATAGATAATGAAGCCATGAAATATCTGCCTGAGGTTAACAATTTCATATTATTGCCTACTATGCATTTTCCACCTGTGTGAGAATAAGTACAAGTCATACTTTCAAGGTGGGAGACTGCTTTTTTGGCCTAATAGCTCACAGCCGTTAACTACAACATTAACATCTAAATAAGCAAATTGTTAATAAAGGCGGCGACAAATGATCCAGCCGAATTACTACCACTATCACGTTTTATCCTGCCCGGTCTGATCTGTGAAAAATGGTGCAACATGTAAAAGCTACAATTTCCGGGGTAGCCTACAAAATAAAGGCCCCAAAAACATTCGCGTTATTAAATTTTAAGTATTCTACCTGATATTTGTGGCAGAGGAAGAAAGCGTTTTTTTGACGATCACATCACTCAAATGTAAAATAACAAAGAGGTCGTTTTTCCTATTAAAAGCAATACTTTAAAGACACTTAATACAATAAAGAGTCGTTAAAGTAATGCAAAATATGCATTTTTTTACGAATAATCTAAGTATATCTGTACTTATATTAATAAGTGAGTTTATGTTTGGGGCGTTTGATAAGATTTTCGGGGTAAATTAATTAAATGGTTAAGCTTCCGGTTTATTCGGCCTGTGTATGGTTGACTTGACGCATCTTTCTGTCTCGAGGGGTGTGTTTTTTTTGTGTTTAAGATTTAAATCCCTCAGACATGCGTAGATGCTGATCCGTGCTGCTGGGTGCGCCATATTGGCTGGCTTACATGGGGAGTGGAGTTGGACGAACCGCTTGAAAAACCAAACCAGTTTCTGGACATGAAGCACTTCGATGCTAACAAGTAAATCAACGCTTTAGGATTTGTTTGTTTCATTGAGTGCAAAGTGTTTCGTTTGCCGAATTACTTACAATTTCCCGTGAAGAGGTTCTCGAGCAACTCGAGTCCAATGGATCCCAGGACCGCTTGGATCCAGCCGGAGCAGAAGGGACCTGCCAATTCCCTGTGGATGCACATTTGGGAAACCTCTCAGGGATTTGGAGTAAACTCCGGAATCGACAACCACTTTCACCACCAACGCAACTTTGCAGCGCTAAATGCTAACTCCCCGGCGTCAAACGGCGAGTATTGCAAAAATTTAGCGCTGCCGTCGGGGTGTATGTTCGGGAAACTGCCGAGGCGAGACGGCGGCGAAGAGAGGGGAAATGTCCGGAGGAAGGGCTCGTTGTCACCGTCCTCCTCCTCTCTGGACTCGGAGGCCGAGAGCTCCTCGCCTTCCGGCTCCTCTTTGCAAATCGATAATTTGAACGTCGCAGAAGAGGCCAGCCGGTTTTTACACTACGGTGAGCACGAGTTGAACGAGAACAATCTCAGACGGCAACATCCCCCTCCGCCTTTTCACACTGTTCAGCAACACTGTCGCAGCATGCAACAATCTGGCGGCCACACCCCCACTGGGATGAAAAATCAGCATGGGAACAAGCACCACCACTATCAGTCACATTCAACCGGCCGCAGGAGGCATCTGAACAGGGCCAACACTTTCCACGGCATCAACCCGCTCCTGTCCTACGGCTGCAATGGACACCAAGTAGATTCTTCTTGCAGCCTGTGGAAAACCAGGCGGTACAGCCCGGGTATTAATGGGTAAGGATATAAGGAGAGTTTTTTTCCCCTCCAGGTCACATGACAAATTGAGCAGTGGTTAATGCACACTTCATGCATTCTAAGGGCATGTGTTAAAAATTGCTTGAAAATTATGTACAATATATTTTTTCAGTCTGTACTTTGCAATATCAATGAGCATTTAGTAAAAAGTTAAAATCTTAAGTTGTGGTCCCAACAAACTCTGTGGATGTATCTGACTCCATGTATCTACTTCACTGTATATTATAATGTTTTCCTTTTGAGTTTAAAAAAAAGTATGTAGTTTGCAAAAACCTAACTTAACCTAACTATTATCATATATAGCATAAATATTTTCAGTTTGTCCCAGTGCACCAAACATGTTTTTCTATTTCTATACAGCTGTCCTCAGTAGGCTCCAGGCCTAATACTTCCCATACTTTTATTTTTCTCTTTCTACATCGATACTGCCCATAGTCTTACTTTACAGGACTTGCATTGTTCAGGTCATGATCCCAGGTGTCCTGTCTCCCTTTGTTCCCTACAGTCTTCATGAGGAAATCGTGGACTTCTTCAACTTCATGTCCCCACGACCAGAGGAGGAGGCCATGAGAAGAGATGTTGTGAACAGAATAGAAAGTGTCATCAAGGACTTGTGGCCCACATCGCGGGTGAGTGTCTGTGGGCTTGGAGAGGGAACTGGAGCTGTGATTCCTGTCTGTGGGAGCAGGACACCGCTCTTGCCTGACTTCAGATTTTTTCAATGATTATTTGAGGTGGCTTTGTTCATAACCTCAGGCCTCTTTTGCCCTGTTTAGTAATATTTTTTGGATGTGTTGCTAATCGTCCTCAACACAGTCAAAGTTGCAGTTTCCTGTTTTATCAAGCAAGGAACTAAAAACCTCCTTTACCAAAATTGGTCACTGTGTAGTTGACTGTCACTTGGTCTTTAATTTCTCTTTACTAATGTGAGCAAAATGGATGATTCTGACATTTATGTTTTTGCTCATACTGTGTCAGGGGTGATTATTCAAACTGGTCTCTTTAAAGGTAAGTGGTGTTGTAGTGTAGTGGGCTGCATTATGTTCCAATTACATACACAAGGGAGATAGAATATTACCACAGAGTTGAAACACCTCTTCGCCAACATGCTTTCTAATCAGACTGAGCTTTATAGGCTTTAAAAACAATGGGACTCTTTGGGGGATGTATCAGGTATACCTTTAAATGGTACCTTTTTTAGTAAATCTATCTCTCCTCCTCTGTCAACACACTGAGCCACTACTGGCCAAGGAACATCATGTATGAATCAATTTCAAATAAACAATGGCTTTAAATTGCATGTTTTGTTTTGTTTCTTTAGAGATTTTACTGATGACCTCTGGGCTCTACTTGTGCCAGCCCCCCCAGTGTTGGATAAGAGGTTTAACCCCTTATGAGCCAGTGTTCCAAGATGCCTAATGCACAGAGCATTTACCGCCTCGCTACCCACTCAGAGAGCATGTTAATGTACATTTCTACGTCAGGATTTTATGTTGTTTTATTTACTATTAGCATATAGTAGCTCATTGATTTGCAGGTTTTGTCATTATGTAACCTTGGTTTTTAATACAGCATTTTATTCCTTTTATTGACTTTAGTTTATTGCTTTGCAAAGCTACAGTGGACTGTTTAAATCAATGTTATGGGGTTTACTGCACTTCACATATCCGGTTTGGCCACGCTGTAGGCAGTCAACAGCCTGGTTTACACTGCACGTCCAAACACACTTGGCCAGATGTAATCATTATTCATGTCACTTGTATTCCCAAAGTAACATTAGTGAATTATTTTCCATTGTATGTTGCCAAGAGAATGTTAGACACAGTGTACTTGTAACAAATAGCATTTTTGGGTCAACATTATAAACATTTTGAGCTAATCATAGCCTAGAGTAGTCCCACAGGGATTCACTTTTCTCCACAGACTCATTTGTGTTAATCTTCCAAGCTGTGGTGGTACAAATGTTTAATTTTTGTTATGGGCTTTGGTACCTTTCCAGAAAATAAGGGTATTTAATATTTAAAGTTGACAACAGAGCACGGACACAAAAAACATATCACTTTTTACAAATAACAATGCCTTTATTCTGCAGAGATCAACATGTTGTATTTGACCCGCATCAGGCTTTTCATAGTATTGTAGACTTCAAACTGATGTGCAGAATTAATCCTTACAGAACAGCATGCAAACCATCCAGGTATGTTTGCACATGTTATAGGCATGGTTGGCATGAGTTTCATAAAAGCTATACCATGACAAATTAAATATTTTTAGTAACCCAATTCTCCCCTGATGCGTTGCTTTGGTATGAGAAAGCACAGACACACCACACATGCAGTAAACTTTCAGTGACCTTTTAGTTGGTTTGTTCTCACTGTCTTTGCTTTGTAAGCAAATGTATAGAGGATCAAGCAAATTCAGGTGTGGTGCAGTATAACTAAACTGCCAACACACAAAGGTCAAAACCAAGTTGCGGGCCATCAAATTACTCATGGTTACCATAATGTGGTACAGCTTGTATTCATTAATTGCCTTGTTCTCTGCAGGTGGAGATCTTTGGCAGCTTCAGCACAGGACTTTATCTTCCAACAAGGTAATATTTGTTTATCTATCTTGTACAGTCTGACCTTACATGGACCGATTTTGAAATGTCTCATCAAAATCCAAGTTTTTAGACAGTAGGTACACTACTTTCAGTAGGTAGGGTATGTTTATGTCCATTTTTCTCACAGAGCTTCAGTATTGTTCTTCAGTAGCAAAATCACCACCATGTTGCTGGTAATTCAGATTTTACTTTTTGGCATGTACTGTCATGGTGTTTTAGTGTTCTGTGCGTTTCTCAAGGTCTTGTTATGATGATTTCTGAGCTGAGCAATACTGGAAAAAGTTGACTTCAAGAGATTTGTTGTGCAAATAACAATAGGAGTTCAATCATCCTGCTTCATCAGTTGAGCAGTCATTGCAGGGATTTTTGGTGTTGGGAAATGAAGCAGCTGTTTAATGCAATGATTGTTTCAACATCACAGCACTGTATTCACTTACACATTCATTTGGGCTTAACTTCATGATCAACTATATTGTTTATGAATTAGGACCTGGGGACAACTTTAGGAAGCGGATTTAGTGAAAACCTGACTTTCTTGGCCTTGAGATAACCAAAACTCTGGGGTTTCAGTTCCAAAAAGTTGCTCAGTGGAAGGTTTTCTTCACCAAACCTAGAGTTTCTCTCCGTCTCCTCCCTCTGACAAGCGTAGACATGTTGTTTTATTTTAGCTCTGCATGCCTGTTCTTTAAATACATCAACATTTTGCGAGTGGGAGGTTCACTCTCACTCTATCTCTATCTCTTTGACTCTAATCAGAGTTGAATGAACTCACTCTGATCAGCTGTTCTGGAACAAAAAACTTGGGCTTTTCCATCTCGGGATTAGTCGATTCAAACCTGAAGTTGTGTTTTCAGTGACCTGTGTGTAGACAGAAAACTTGGGAAGTGAATGTTTTAAGTTTTTGTTCACAGTGACATAGACCTGGTGGTGTTTGGAAAGTGGGACCATCCTCCACTGCAGGAACTGGAACAAGCCCTGAAGAAACACAATGTTGCCGGCCCATATCCCATCAAGGTCCTCGACAAAGCTACAGTAAGTCACCGGTTTAAGTCTTTTAGCTCAGGATCCATTACCTAACAGGAGAGCTTGTGTCACTTTGGTCATTATTTATCGTGACATGTTGATTGGTCCACCTACCCTTTGGCTTAATTCCAACTGACCCTCTGACCTGTCCTCAGGTGCCAATCATCAAGCTTACTGACCATGAAACAGAGGTGAAAGTGGACATCAGCTTCAATGTAGAGACGGCTGTTAAAGCAGCACAGTTCATCAAAAGCTATCTTAAGGTAAACCTTTAACACTATGTGCTTTTCACACAAATGTGGCTATGTTTGGTTGTTTCTTATGTCTTTCTTTCTGTGTTGTAGAAGTACACTGTTCTGCCGCCTCTGATCTTCGTCCTGAAGCAGTTTTTACTGCAGAGGGATCTGAATGAGGTCTTCACTGGGGGTATCAGCTCTTACAGCCTTATATTAATGGCCATCAGCTTCCTGCAGGTACGCACACACGCTACATCTACAAAGGAAATGCACTCTTGTCTGGTGAAAATACTTCAGATTTTGTCACAAATATAGTAACAATTAATTTACTTTCACTTTTTTCTTTTCTGAAATCAACTGAAAACCTCCCCATTTTAGTATTCTGATACAGTGATACCCCAGAGTTGAGTTCATACATTAAGTATTTTGTCATTTTGATTGTACTGAAATAACCTGACCTTGCTATGTAAATCTACAACATTACTGCATACCCATTGTTCTTTTGCCAAGTTCATTTGTTTTAAACACAGTGCAAGTCAGTGTTCTGCTGAACTCCTTATGTCAGTTCATTTAATTCATATTAATACGCTACTGGTGAGTCTAACAAAGAGGTCATTGAGTTCATTGGCACAGTATTTTTTTGAAAGGTGTTATTTGCTGGGCTGTGAATCAGGGAACTGATTCAGCCTGTTATGATTTGGTAACAAAGTGTAGATATTGAGTTCTTGTTGTTCTTTTAATCAAAGCTACACCCTCGAATCGACACACGACGTGCCAACATCAACCTGGGCATCCTGCTGATCGAGTTCTTCGAGCTGTACGGCCGCGATTTCAACTACATGAAGACCGGCATCAGGGTGAAGAATGGAGGGGCTTACCTGTCCAAGGAGGAAATGCTTAAAGCCATGGAGAGTGGAAACAGGCCGTCCATGCTCTGCATGGAAGACCCAGTACAGCCAGGTCAGCTGGAGATTTAATTAATGAATAAATGTAGAGGGACATGGTCAATTCAACCTTTCAAATAGAGGGTGACTTCAGTGTTGCGAAGAACAATATATCTGGTATTAGTACATTTAAACGGGAAAACACAACAAACAGCATTAAAATGCTAATCAACTAAATGCACAAATTCATAAAGACAAGAAGCAAATGGATCACTGCAAGTCAGTAACCCTGTTTGGTAAAAAAACAAACAGATGCACATGTGGCATTGTGTGAAGTATGTTACATTTGTGAGTAAAATTTCACAGAATTCTTCTTTGACCAGTCCTGTTCAGGATAGGTCCAGGCTGCCTCTATGGCTAGTGTTGTTACAGATTTTCTAAGTATAGACTATAAAAGACAAGATGGTGACAGACAAATTCTAATTCTAAGTACTCCACGACCCAGTGGCTGACATTACAGTGGCTACATCCACTTCTATTATACATTCTTTGGTTTATATAAGTTGTATTGTGTTGTACCAAGATGCTAATCTTGTATTTATTCCTACATATATTTCATTTTGTGATTTTCACAGGGAACGATGTGGGCAGGAGTTCATATGGCGTCCTGCAAGTCAAGCAGGTATTTGACTTTGCCTACATGGTGCTGAGTCATGGAGTGTCTCCTCTAGCACGCGCTTACCCCAACAAAGAGTATGACAGGTTGGTTACTGGATCAGTAAAATCCTTTCTTAACTGTAGTTATGTTTTGATTTTTTTCCTGATACCATTATGAACTCCACCTCTGTGTTGCAGTACTTTAGGGCGCATCATCAAAGTGAGCCCAGAGGTGTTGGCCTACAGGGACTGGACAATTAAGAAGTGGGGAGCCAAGCAGTATGCCAAGCTGGAGAACCCTGGTAACTGTATGGGAACCTTGGGTTTAGATCTACCTTCACAACATTTAGACTGGAGTTGTATTTTGTAGTGGCTCCAGAAAAGGGTCAAAATGTTTTCCCATTTTAAGAGTCCAGTCATTTTGTGAATATGCCCGATACTATCTTCAAACTATTTTCCAATAGTTGTATTGTGTTCTGTCCTAGATGTAGAGACCTGTGAGCGGGACCTTGCCAGGCTGATGCTGGTTTCTGTTGAGGATCAGAGAGACACTTCCTCCCCCCTCAGTGCTGACTCCCCCTCCCCTTCTCCAGTCTTCCTCCCCAGCCCTCAGCACCACTCATCATCATCCTCTGCATGCTCGCTGTCTTCCTCCTCCGGCAGTGACATAGTAAGGCCAAAGGATATTTTGGAAATATTTGCTTGATCAGTGAGTCATTGCTTCAAAAGCACTTTGGCAACACGTCATGGTAAACCATTGCCATTTGTCTAGGTTTAATGTATTTGCAACGATCGTTGTCACCATAATGTGATCATGGTCACTATGATACCCTCTGCCTTTTTTCCTTTCTGTGCAACTTTGTTAAACTGTGTGCATGTGTTTTTCAGGAGTCCGACTCTCCTCCAAGCAGTAATGCTGCTATCCAGCTCCACCCCCTCACCCTGGCCTCAGTCCATTCAGTAATCCAGATGGCTACTGACCTGAGGGCCACACATCCAGCAGGCTTCATCCACACCACGCCTCAGGTTGGTTTACTCCCCCCACCCCTTCACAGTGTATGTACAAATTCTTTAAAGCTGGGCAATGCTTAATTATAACAATTGCTTCTTCAAGGTTATGAATATACTTACTATGCACCTTGAACAGTTCTTGTTTTTCAACACAATCTGGTGTTCCATTGACACAATTCCTCATGCAAACTAGAACAAAATAAATATAAACTGCTGGTAATTGTAAACAAAGGGAAAATATACATGGTTGCAGTGGGTAGGAAGGAATTCTTTAAACTTAATTTCTCAAAGGTGCAGGTATAGTAATCACTTAAATGTGCTGATAAAGGCTGGAATAGTTTGGTTTTGGTACCTTGAAAGTGAATTTTGAAATTCACTTTTAAAATATGTATAAATCCTGGTTACAGGTTGCAGAAGATGCATAAACTTTACAATTTTTTTTGTCGCCATTTGAATATTCAAGATATAAGGATATGCAGTTTCTATACAAACATCAAACAGACTTTGTCAGTGAGAAAGGATTTTTAGTTTGTAAATCCACAATGCATAAACTGACTCTGGCTACAATTCTAATGGCATTCTCTGCTTGTTTGTTTTTCAAGGTGCAGATGTCCCTGCCAGAAAATCTAAGCATCCCATCACTCTCCGATTGCCAGTTCTACCATGAGAATCCACCCTCCATCAGGGTTGTGCACCGTCACATGTCACAAGCGGCTCACATGTCCCAGCACACTAACTCCACAAGCCCTCTCCCCAGCCCCCTCCACCAGCTCCACCACCCTCAGATGGGAGGCCAGCATAGCCACACTTACGCCATGAGATCAAATTCCCACGGCTCGCACCATCAAGGTGGCGGCCTCCGAGCTCAAACTCACTCTCAAGGGAACTTCAGTCCCCAGCAGCGGTTTGTTCCCCAGGGTCACAACACAGCACCAGGTTTCAGGAACCAGCAGCAGTACAACCGAAATACCTGGCGACGCAGGAAGAGGGAAAATCTCCCTGCTCTTAACCAGAGCAGATGAAAGAAGTGCACAAATGACTGGCATTGGTTTTGAAGGCCTCACATAGCCTATTGTGAGTCCTGGTGTTGAGGAGCATTCATGATACACCTGTTTTTTGTTGGAATTCCTGGAATTCACAAGTCACCTGAAGTGGTCTCCAAAGGTATCAAATGATTGATCTGCCAGCAGTGTGCAAGCACTAAGTGATGCCCCAAGGCTTTTGCAGGTGAAGGAAGACTGTAAAAGGCCTAAAGTCTTAACTGTGCACATTTTGTTACATCAGTCTGATGATCGTCAGAGACCCTTCCTCTAAATTTGATGCACACCAGCACAGACTTTGGGTTAATCAAGGAATGACTGCTTCCCAGACTGGGTCTTCTTACCAATGTCACTCTCCAGCGGCTTAAGACTCTGGCTGGTTGGCTAAGGAGATCAGTCAAGTATTGAGTTTCCACACAACTTGAACATCTTCGAAATCAACATCATGTGCCATAGTACTGAACTGTTTCTTAAACCTGGTCTCTCCAAGTTTTGACTTTTATTGAGCCTTTTTGATCAGGTTTTGGCTCATCTGGTCTTCTGAATGCAACTCCATATTGGCTTTCTCTTGATTCAGAGCTCTTACAGCTTGGACCTTCATCTTCGAATTGTACTCTGGACCGAAGCAAAGCACTACCTGTCTACCTATGCAGCGCTACGCTGACTTGATGTTTTTGGTGTGACGGCACAAAACGGACCTTGTCTCAAGTGCTTAAACTGTGATGACTTGTTTGAATGTACCAAGTGTTTCTTTTTTGTGTGTGTTGGTCATTTGTTCTGTTGTTTTTGTCACTGAGGGCTTTTTTTTTTGTTCACATTGGCACTATGTTTTGTTTTTGTAAACATTGCCACCTTATTTTATGTTTGTTGCGTTCATGTGCAATAATTGCTTTTATTTAATTTATTCCACATTTTAGTTTTTATTTTAGGGGTTCTCCCCGTCATAAGTTTGCATTTTTATTTCTAGACAACATTAATCTGTGCAATAGATGGATTTAAGGGCCTTGAAGGAATGTTTGTGTGTGTGCATGAGTGTGTGTATGTACAGCTTTCCAGCAGAAGGGGGAGCTATGGTGAAGCAACATGAGAAATGTGCCAAAAATGACATGATTTACCATTGCATTATGATCACTTGAAATTTTGCCAACTGCCTGCCTGTCCAAATGTTTTTCAATCACTACAACATATCATTTTTTCAGTCGTTGGACTTTTATTTGGGTGTTCTCATGATGGGCTGTTCTAGAGAAATACACCTTAAGCAGTGTTACTCAAGTCATTTCAAACAATAGTTGGTGCTACTCACTACCAGCAAAGTGCTTTTTTTCTGCCTTATATCTATTTTGATTCTGTTAACGCAACAGGTTAACTGCCTTCTTAAATGACCAAATTTTCCCTTTTCCTATACTTAGCCAGCTTTCTGTTCTATTTGTTTCTTATGAGCACTGCCAGGTTTACTTGGCTTTTATTTTTACCTGCGGCTTCCAGGTGTCTGCTCCAGGAGCAGACTCCTACTGCAGTCTATGATTGTTGACATTAACATTATGTCGTAACACATTTTTCTAATTTAAATTCAAAGGTCATGATTATAAAAGGCTAGAGGTCCTTACATTTCAGAGATTATCCTCATCCATATTTAAAGTCAGTATTTCTACATCTTGTAAGACAAGGTTTCAAAGCTACATATTTACACAGCAATCCATAAGAGACTTGAGCGTGGGATGTCACAGATTTACAAATACTTTTTGGTCGAGCCATTTACAAAACCAAAATTTGGTGTAGGTCATAGGTTTTAAAAGTCTTTGATTATTGTAACACCTTGCACACCAATCTGATGGACTCAACATGATACTGTTAGCATTAAACCCTCGTTTTCAGTGCCGCTTTTATCAACACGTGTAGGGGATGATCGATGGGTTGTTACAGTATATTGCCACGAACCAAATCCACAGCTCAAATGTATGTAATTAAGGATGGGTTGTTATGTGTAAATGACTCGCATATAGATGTATACCTTGTTTTTTTATGTAAGTTTTCTATTTTTTTAATAAACATTTTAAAACTCCATTTTGAGAAGTGTTTACATTTGTGTGTTTTGTAATGTTTGAGGTGGGAGCTATCTGCTTTTGGTTTTTGAGTACAGTTCCCAGTTGGTAAGTCTCAGAACGTATCGGCGATCCATCTGATGATATTTAACCTCTGGGGGCAACAGCCAGTGTTTGAGGGGTCAGTGTAGTCAGCAGATGTCTGAGCAAAGACCTCTCTTTTGTCATTGTTTACAGTCCAGTCAGCATCTTAACCAATACTTGTTAAGTGTTTGGACCAGACAACATTACAGCGAATCTCTGTAAACCAATACCTGCAGAGTAATGCAGGTACGTTTTTAAGATGCTACATAGACAATTGCATTTTGAAACTGGAACGCTTCTGATGCCAAAATACCAAGATTATCTCTTGATATTTTTCAAAAAAAAAAAGAAAAGTTCTGGAGTAGGCGTGTCATATGAATACTGACATTTTCAGATCATCTCTTCCTTGATCCTGCTGCACTCTTGGTTCAACAGTGTTGGAGGCCTTTCACTCATCTGGTGTTGGAGTAATTCCTCATGGTTTCTGATGGGGGCACTGTTGGATCATTGCTCAGTTTTGCTGCATCTAATCCATTACCTTTCAGACTGTCAGCAGGGTTCAGGGAAGTAGAACGTGACAGAGGAGAGGGCTTCAACAAAATCACTCGTCTGAGGGTTCAATCATTGGAGGGTTATAGGCTGGAACGGTTGTCATTTTATTCCAATTAAAACCAAGGGGGAAAAAATGTCCTCACTGAGACCCCTTTTAGCCTTTCTTGACTGAAACTCGCTGACTAAGCTACAAGGAAATTAGATCCAGCCCCTGTGTCGTCATCCACTTTCTTGGATCCGTCTTCATTGATGATTAAATAGAAGTGATACTTTGGCGCAGGCTATAGTTCATAATGTTGTTAAAAGCTGGCTCTTTGTTCCAGAGGGATATATTAACCAGATTAGACTGGCAGGGAGGGATTGATCCTGTATTGAAAATCTGCAGACACAAATGCATGTGACATGCACGCACACACGCAGTCCTCAACCTGGGAACCATTCTTGTCAGTGTTTAGTTGAGAAATCCAGTTTCCATGACACACAGCAGTTGTCTGTACAGTCTTGAGTGTTGCAACATGGTGTGTCCAGTGTTTGTGTGTGTGTATCTATCTATATATATATTGAAATGCATGTCCATCTCCATGACATGAAGCACACTCAGTCCTCAGGGACAGAGGACTGAGTGCATCTTGCTGAGTTCTGCAGTTAATAAGAAGACACACTTTACAAAGACGCTCATATGAGGGTTGAGTTTTTTGTGTTCTGCTCTTAAACAAGACAGGACATCCATCAGTGCATTACTGAATGAGCCTAGTGGCCACAGGCCAGGGTGTCAAAGTGTCAGGGAACCCCAAGGCCAAAAAAACTAAAACAATTACAAAAAAGACACAAACCAGCTGCAATGAGACCACAGAGAGACTTGCAACTAATATGAAAGGGGACAGACACAAAAGCACAAAGAAACAAATGACTTCAACGAGAGAAAAAGGGACCAAAAAGAGACACAAAACAACCACTAAGAGCCACAGAGTGACACAGAAAAAGTATTAAGAGACAAACGAATTACAAAGAGATACAAAACAACAACAAAAAGAGACTAAATAGAGATACAGTCTGGGTCTTGCTCCCATGTAGGAGAGGTGATGGGGCCTGTCTGTGCCCAGGGGCCCACTGTATCATAATCTGCCCATGAGGGCATCTCTCTGTAGTTTGCTCCTCTCTTCAACCTAGAAACAAATATAAACTTTTCATAACTTTTCCATGCCAATCAATACAGTATAAATGTGAGAAAAGCAGGCTTGCTGAAGTAAACAGAGAAAGTTCTTCAAAGGCCTTCCTTCCGAATCCCACTGGTGTGAAAAATGAAGTTCTCCTAAGAAAAGGTCAGCACTTATACCTTCAGGCTGTTTGTGGCTGTCAGTGTCTTGACAGTAGGAAATTTGCATCTCTGTTGATTCAAGTCCCACGCACAGGCCCTCACTGTGCGATGTGAATCACTATGTGGATGTAATTAGTGTTTGCAAACAACATTGTTCAAATGACAGTCACTGAATGTCAGGACAAAGGAGATGTCAGTTAAGTCTGAAGTGTTATGTTGTCATGAGGCTACATTAATATATTCAGACTGACAGACGCTCTCGTAAATAAATGTCACTTCTCAGTGTCCTCGGTTTCTTCCTGGGGCCATGAAGAATCAAATGTTTTTGCACTTGATTGTCATAATTGTTATAATTTCTTTATAATCGGATGATGTGAGTTTGCAGGTGGGATATTATGGAAAGATGATTAAACATTTTGCATTGACAGTCATATTTAAAGCCTCCATTGATCAGAGGTCATTATGGTTATTATTTATTATTGTCACATTAAAACAATGTGTCAAAGAGTATTTTTGTAAAAAATAGGCAGTCTAGAATTTCTTTCATTGTATCAAATATGATACAAAACTATTTGTGCTGGAGGTATTGTGTCTTGTTGGAGGTGACAGTCACATTTTTGGGGACTTGAAGTCATACTGGAAAGGGATACATTCATGCCATTTAAATATGGATTTACCACAAGAACCACTTTATTATATTATAGAAGCAATCCCGAATGGATCTATCGAGAAGAGAATGGCCCACTTGCCGCATAATGTTTTATTGTTAAAGAAATTAGTTAGTTATTAGAAAATAACTACTGATTGAATTGAATTCAGACAAAAATAACATCTGTTTATTTTGTTTTCTTGCCTTTTCTTTTGGTGACTCCTTTCTGTATGAATGTGCATGATTACGTTTTAATAATTTATTTGCCAAAATTATATATAATTCATTTAGCAACATTTTGATAAAGTGCTGTACTGATTTAATTGTGAATTCAGATCAAAAAAAACTTTATTTTCTAATTGTGAATATTATTTTGTAAAGTTTGGGAATTTTCTTCTATTATGTGTCTTATTTATTTATACATAAACATGTTTAATGAATTGCATGAATAGGCTTTGATGGCATATCCCTTTTGGAATCAGCAGGTGTTTTTTCTGCAAGTTTGTTACAAAGGCTTTGTCATAAGTGCCCCTTATCAGGCCATATAGGAAAAAGTATTGTTTTTCTTTTTCCAAAATGTAATACCTGCAGGCCTTGTCTCTGTCTTTCTTCCAATTACTCTTCAGGTCGGCCTGCCATTCTTCCTCTCCCTTTGTGTCTTTCTCAAACTCAGAGAGAGAGAAATGTGATCAAAGGCTCTGCCTTGACTACTGACAGGTTGTGCTCTCAGGATGTATGGAATACACATTTCTACGATTATGCTATTTACAGCATGGAGCCACCTAGAAACAGATGATGAGAGAGTACAAAGAGTACAACGTGGAGGTGGTAATGAAGGACATGCTTTTTTTCAGAAGTTATAGAAAAAAGAATAAATGATATAAAAGAAAGAAAAACAAAAGTCCTGTTCCATTCTAGTCTCATGGACATGTTGATACACTGTGTAAAGCATGTTCATTATTGTCACATAAAACTATGCTCAGATAACTGATAGAAAAGCAAGTCTTTCCACCATTCTCTGCGATAAATATAGTATGACTGGTAAATTCTAGTCCTGTAAAATAATGAAGAACCTGTCACACTTCAGTCTTTCTCTCTCTGGTTATTCTCTCTAAATGATCAAAGTATCTAGTATGTGCACATAAAAATACATTTCACTGAGATATCAACATAATCTCTGACTTGTTATATGTACATCAGTCTAGGAATAACACCTACAGGGTATTCAGAGAGTATATAATATATACATACATACATACAGTCTGCACTTTATTTTGGATTTTGAGTTTAATGCTGTGCTTCTCTGGGTATGCCAACTAAATTTTTTTCCTCTAAAACCAAACATAAAGTTAACAAGGGATAGCTTTTAAAATGAAATCTGAGCCCATCGAGTACAGGCCTATGTGTCCTCATGGAACCATGTTCATTCAATTTTCATTCACATGGCTGTCATCATAAGGCTCGCCTTCCCTATTTGTTTCTGAAGTCGAAGCATATCAGTCTCTTTTCTAAAATCCATAGCCCTCTTGGCCTAGATATCTTCACTTACCTTGATTTCATGTTCATGTGCAATTCGATTCACAGTGTGTTCACTTCACATATCCTTTCTTCTCTGCCTCAAAAAGACCTGATGGATTCTGTATTCTGTATTCTGGCTGGTAAAATAGCTCCATTCAGCCTCCTTCTAGTATAAAGACCTCTAATGAGCCATACAATGCCAGTATTCAGGTACTTCATACAAAAAGCATTTTTCTGTGAATAATGGGCCTCATCTTTTCTGCAGCTTTAAGAAACATACTTTGCCTTTAAAGACCCTTACATCCGAGTGGAACAGACCCTTGCTACATCTGTATTTGCAGCTCATGCTTTTATGGTATTTCTTTCAGTAGATTGCTGGTAGGCAATGTTCATTTTTCCTCTTTTACAGGGGAAAATAGGAATGTTGTTCATGGAAAAGCCACATGGTGTGAACAGTAACACCACTGAGGCATGACCTTCATCAACCTACGCCTGTTTGTTAATGGATGCTGGTCAAGAAATGTGTCAGTAATGGGCTTTTTTTTACGTCACAACTTGAGGCCAATCGACAACCTCCAGCACTGAAAAATTAAGACAAGGCGGAAGTGCCAAAAACTGCAGATCCTCGAATGGCTACTTGAGACTTGCTCTGAAAGCAAGTCGATTTCCTTAGTCCACCTTGTTAAATTGCTAAACTTTACAGCTGAAATAGGAAAGTTCCCAGTCTGGTACAAGACATATTTTATTTCTATAACTTCCCTGTTCATGACAGCAGTGTCACCCATTTAAATAATATAACTTCTTAAAGTTATGCATGATTAAGAACATGGCTGCTTCAACAGGTGGGGGCTTTCACAGGTGCCGTGCTTCAGAACCAGGTTTCATTCAGCCCACCTCAGCTCATTCATGCTCCACAACTTTGCCCATTTTTTGGGAGCCAGGAGTCAGGCAGAGGCTTTGCTTAAGAATTTAGATGTTTTTCGGCTGAAACAGATTGGGTAGAAATTGATTTTCAAGAAAAAGTATTTGGTAGTGGGCACATAGCAGTGTGGGTTTATTTTGGGCCTTTTTTGTTGTTATTTGGCTGAAAACAGGGTTGATAAGAGCTGTGAGACTGAACCAAAACAGTCTCTGGCCGAAAAGCCAAAAACAATGAGCAGAAAGATGCTTCAGTGAGCTGTGCATAATAATAATTCTTTGCGATACCTTTCATGTTATACATAGCCATTTCATCTATCAATTAGTTAATTAAATATGTATATATACATATATGATTGCAGCTTAAAACGTTTAATTTGTAAGTGGAGGAGGTTATGAAAAGTCATCATGCATAACATCGTGAAGGCAGCTGTAAGACGCTTGCAAATAATTTTTAAAAAAGCTATTTATTGAAGCGTCTGATGCTTGTTACTTTATAGACATTGATCAGAAGCTTAAAACAGATTTTTTCATTTTTTTCATCCCAGCTGTCCTCATGATGTTTTTTTCCCCTGATCTCTTTGGAAGCATTTTTTTCACACTACATTTGATGTTTCTATCATTAATATGCATAACGTTAGCTCCTGAAAAAGCCAACACATTCCATGTAGGTATGCATAAGTAATATCCTGTGCGTGGGCCATTCATTTCACAAAGTCCTTATACACACACAATCACTAACACTTCACAAAAGTCCCTGGTGCCTGACAAAATAACTAAACCGTAGGGTGCTCAGTTTGTATGAATAAACTTTTTAACACATTGATTTGTTTCTCTATTCACACAGAAAAATATGCTTTTCCAGAGTGGGGTTAACTAAAAATAAGCTTAGAGAGCAAGTGCATTTGTCAGGCAAGATTAAACAGTGATAAGTGCATCCAGTGTATTTACTATACTTCAGTTTAAGGCTGTACTTAAACAGCAGCAGTTATTTACAAACCATATGCCTCCCATCACTACATTTCCAGCTTGTATTCAGCCTGTGAGAAGCCTTGAATCTTTGTTCATTTTTCAAAATCTTTATCCAATTATCCAGATTGCTCATCCTGTTACTGCACCTTCTTCATCTTTGGATGCATGTCTATTCAGTTCCATACAATAGAGCTGAATAGGACATAGATCTATTCATTCTCATCTCAACACAATCTTTGCTATATTGCCTATAGATGTGTGAGGTCACAGATTGGTGTCTCCAGCATGAAGAGAGGATTTAATGAAAATAAATAACTGTTTAGATGCTTTGGTTTGTCTAGTAATTCCAGCTAAAGGTAAGTTAGTTTGTAGTATTAAAGGTTTATACTTGTGTTTTTATAGTGATTACTTTGACTTTTGCCTTCAAAGGTGTCTTACTGTATGAGCAACCCTCCCTAAACAATCCCTCACCTTTCCTTCTTTTGCTCTTTGCTCAAACATGTGTTCACAATCCAGAAGTGAGAGAAAAAAAAACACATCCTAAAATCACACAACTGTGATTGTAGCAGCCTGACAAGTACGGGGATGCACTAACCCACGAAATTGAGCAACTTTCTTTGAATTGGCAGTCATGCTAACATTAGCTGGCATCTGTCAAGTGACAGCTTACACTGTCAATAAATGGCAGATACTCTCATCTGAGTGAATTAACATGCCACTCATTATTCATGATTACAACAACAAAGCCATCGAATCTGCTAAAGATAGACATTTGGCGTCTAGTCATGTCAAGTCATGCTGTAACAGGCGGGCCATGCGAGGTACTACAGGGAATTATCAACATTTATGAAATAAAAAAATGCACAGAGTGACTTCTATCGACTGGGATTTTCTATCTATATTTAGTAGAGTTGTAAAATCACAACTTTGTATTTAAAGGTGCAGTTTCTGAATCCGGACTGTTTTAATTTCTCCATGGATTGGGCATTTTGATACATATGGAACTAGAGCTGCTTTATGATCAAGAAAGGCTTAGAAATCTCACTTTTTACAAGTGAGACCCTTGAGCCGAGCATTAAACAGTTAAAAAAAAAAAAAAAAGAACAAATACAATATGGTAAACATGTTGGAGGATTTAGCACCTAAAGGGACAGGAATAGGTGGAGACCCAAACAAAGCTATTATTTGACTTCTTTCCATCAGGTGGGCAGAAACGTGACTCCAAATATATTCTGATGCAGCTCTGTATTTGCTGTATATGTATCCTACATAACACTTACATTCAGAAAATCTACTTAATGAGCTAATAGTGTTGTGTTTCCAGTGAATTGGCCTATAAATCAATGAATGCAAATTTAAATGATGTCATGCTGAAACATGGATTTACAATAACATAGCTGTATAGTGCACACCATAATGAGTTCTGGTGTATTTTCATTTGGTGGCACAGAAACAATCAGGGCTGTTACACTGAGAGGAGGATATATGCTGCTTACACAGTATATGCCATTGTAACAGGATATATTAGAACTTTTATGGTGCTGCGAGCCAGTACCAGTGTTGTACACATCAGCAGTAAAATAAAAACAGTCAAATCAGTTTTGTTTATTGCAACTAGTTCTGGCCTCATCAAAATGTAAGGTCTGAGACGAGATTAAAGGCATCACAGTGTGAAATAGAGGCGGATCTAAGCTGATATTTCAGTATGACAACTGGGTTGAACATAGCCCGGAGTGTTGGGATACTGGAGTAGAGTGACAGGTAAATTGACTCTGGGATGATTAATTTTCCCTTGCAAAGATCCAGATCTTCCTCAAGTGTCACTGGAAAGGAGTTTTTATGACAGCATTGGATGACTTTTAATTGCCTAATTTTCATCGCAGCCTCACTCACTGCAAGGCAACAGATTAAAAGATAAAATAACATATGGAAATGCTCATCAAACTCTCTGCTGTGGGTGATAAGAGAGGGCAGCTTATAATATCTGGTGGATAGCAGGGAGAAAGTCATTAGGACCTTGTATATCTGCTTCAAATTTACGTACCAATGTTATGGTACAATGACTGCAATTTTGTTTAAACTACTTAGAAATAGATGGTCATTACGGTCATTATGGTGAATGTGCTATAGATTGCTGATGACCTATTATGGACACTAATATATAGTATTCCGTTTCTGTCTCTTTAAATACATATTTAAAAAAATATAAAGTTAACAAAAAAGAACAGATTGAAAAAAACATAGTTTTCTTGTTAAATTTCAAGTCTTCAAAAAAAAAGGATTAGACAGATGGATGCATGAAAAGTTGGATGATCAAATACGTGACTTGTTGCTTGTCCCACTTCACTTCCTGTTTGAGGCTGGGATGATGACTGGAGGCTAATTTTGAACACTGCCTAACATCTCAGCCTGGATGTCATGTTTATCACCATAATGCAAGCCCCCTAAACGACGACAAGGCTTTAATTGCAGACGTTGTTCATTAACACATTCTGCTCCACATGCTAGCCAGTCAGCTGTGTGAAGTATTTTAGGATATGTCAAACTGTGTGTGTGTGCGTGTGTGTCAGTCTTCGGTCACACTCTCGTTATTGCTGTGATCCACGTGGCATGGGCAGCTATGCTGTTTGCAGTCCTACCACTCAGTCTTTCAGACATGCACACAAGTTGAAGTAGAAGTGAGCCTTTCATTAAATTTCTCACTTTTATGTAAAATATTAAATTCAGAGCTTTACTGCACTATAAATATATTATAGCATTTATGCCTTTGATATTATTCCTTTGTCATTTTGAGTAATTCCATTTTATGTCTTCCTTTTTCTTTTTTGTTCATTGAATGTACCTTATGTGACGCACATTTTTGCCTCACTTCAAAATGTGTCGTATAATAAACTTGCCTTGTTTCTGAAAATGTTTTATACTGATGTGCATTCAAGAGTCAGTTTGACTCATTTAGACTTGACATTAATTGACAAGTGGATAGACCATGGAATATTGTTGAAAGGCACTTGCAGTCATCCCAACATCAGGTTTAATTTTCATGTTTTTGAAATGTGTAATTTTTTTGTGAATGCAAAAAAATATAACCTTAACCTTGCTGTCAATGTGGCATGCACCTTCCAATACAGATTTCTCAACAAGATCTTTTGGAAATGTTTTTTTATATATTTCAATTGGCTCGCACCAGATACTACACTATGACTCACACAGTCTGAATTCTTATTTGATGAATCATTCTTGCGTCTGAATGTGTGATAGCACATTTAATGTCTGTACCCTTTCCTCAAAATGTTATCAATGGATGAGGGAACATACTACAGCTCATCTCTGGCATTGATTAATACCTGCACTGAACATCACTCAACCATTAAAAGGCACAGGTTCAATTGTGTGAGCTTGGACTGGCAGAGTAGGTCCTCCTACACGGGGCTGATAAGAATAAAGGCTGGCACGACGAGGTGTGAGCCCTGTGTAACTGAACGGAGCAGACCTCCACCATCATTCAAGCTTATTCTCCATGCAGAGGACATCTGGACAAAGACGCTCAGAGGCTTAGCGAGATTATTGTGGAGACACCAAGTAGTTGCTCATCTGTGGGTTTAAGTCTGGTTAGTGCACCAGTTTGAAGGTCATTCACTCAATGTGCTTTGCTTATGTAGAAAAAGCATGAAGAAGGTTTCATAAGGACCCTCGTTCAGTGATTTTTTTGTACTGCTACACTTTTGTTGTTGGACTGATCCCCGACTGTGAGTTTTGAGCAAATTGTAAATGGTTTGCTGAGCATAAGGTCACATCTGTCAAATTAACAGCAACAAAGTCTTTTGAGACAATAGTGGAAACACAGCCATGTCAGAAAGCTGTGCTACTGAAGCGCTGCGCTAGTCCTCACAAATCACTTTCACAGCCTATTGTTTTTTCTTGTCTTTATGCAACTGTCACATTCATGAGAAATTTGAGAAATATGAATAAATCTAAGTGACAGGCAATTTATTGCCTGGACTGTAAGACTTGGCATTCCGCCACAGCAGGTGGTGCAGAAATTGAGAATTTATAATCAGATTAATTAAAATATCATGCATTAAAACAGCTCTAATTGATATATTCATATTCACAATGGATTAAATGACTATGTGTACTATGAGATAGGTTGTGTTAGACTGTCCAAAGAATGACCCCAGATGTGGTTTGTACAGCAGCTTATAATGACCTATATTTATGTTTATGGGCGCCACCCTCTAGTGGCTGTAGTAATTATGACAGGAGTCAAGGCGAGTCAAGGAGTCAAGGAGTGGGCAAGAAATAATTCAGTGCAGTTTAAATATAACAAAAAGAAATGGTACTACGGATACAGATGACAAAAATAAAATAAAGTGAGACATGATGAACATGTTTATTATCACACTTTGTGACTTTTAAACTAGGCCTACCGAATGGCGCAAAAGGCATTATTACATGACATTCTCTGCAACCTCCAGAGCAAATGAAATGCAGAAATTATTGCTAATGGAAGACTGTTTTGATTTGTAGTTCCCTATTATCCACTCTAATGCGTTTGATTTTTAAACTCATTTACAATTCAAACAAGGCAATAATGTACTGTAACTCTAGTGAATGGACATTGCATGGATTCAGAATATTCTGTAGGGGACATGCAATTCAGTATATATTTTAATAGACCCTTTAAAAAAATGCAACATTCTACTTGACAGAAAAAGCTTTATTATTCCCGGAATACTTCTGCTCTACAAATGCTTGTGCAAAAACTCACGTGTTGGGGTCTTTCTCAGACATAATGTGGGAGCAAATGACATGACCAGTACAGATATTGTATAGACACAGGTGTATTTAATTGAGTGGCTAATTTGTCTACCACTTATGTTGTCCTTTGTAGATGTCAGTCTATAAGCAAGCTATGAAGTTGAACACGTTCTGTCTAATTAGCTTCTAAATTAAATGCACCTGCAGCTGTCTTATCCTGTACAATTAAGGCCAATACAGACTGCACAAGAACAGAGAAAGGTGTTCTCTCTCTCCCAGGGCTGCAAGAAAGAATGACGTACGTTCTGGGCAGAATTTTTTTCTTGTGCAGTGACTGACAACTATTGTTTGATTCGTCAGAAATTTACTTTGAATTTGTATTCGATGTGTGCTGCAGTGGGAAGGCCTTATGTGTGCTTCCCAGGAGTTCTGCTGTTGAGTTTCTTGTCCTGGCCAGAACTAACTTTGTTCTTGTTCTTACCACCTTGAGAAAACGAAGAAAAATATCTGTTCTTGTATAGTATGGAAGGCCCTTTAGTCTGCTCAAACAATATGCTTTAAGTTCCAAGTAGATATGCTCAAGAAAATACATTGACATGACAGGATGGCTACTTGACCTAATGAGTCTGAAGTGTATCTCTTGTACCTTCAGTTGTGACTTTGCTTTGATTTAAACATGTTACATTTGGTTACATATACCAGTTTCACACGTTTCTTGTCCTCCAAGGTGTATAAAGCATCAAATGCTATAAATACATGTTGCCAAGGTAACTAGTATAAGAGGTGAGAGGTATATTGTATGTGTGCACTGATAAGCATGCTATACAATGTCTTCTAAGAAAGGACCCAACGGTCAAACAACCACGCCTGTCAGTGCAGAAAAGCAGGCATTCATTGAAAAGATCCTAAAGCCCCTTCTCCATTGAATAAAATAGGTGACATTTCTTTTTAAAAACAGCACATATATCAATGCAGGGTGCATGCCTGTGTTGTTTTAAAAGCTTGAAAGCAGCAGCCTACTCCAGGGATTGTCTGGAGACCACACAATGACATTAGGCTCATTGCTATGCCAATGCTGCAATAATTCAG
>CAFUXE010001426.1:35280-48205 GCA_903364295.1 Serranus cabrilla
ACACACACACTGTTGTTGCAGCCATGGGCCTGAGCTTTGGTAACAAGATATGAAATGTTTGAATGTTAAAATTAATCCGTGTGCTGTTTATATTTTTCTGATGAAGAATTTTGTTTTAGCCCGAGTAATTCTCATTTAGTTAAGTTTTGTGTCATTAATGATGATTATTTGACTTTTTTTTAAATACATTTTCTGATATTCAGTGTTTAAGTATGCAAACAAGTTTGGGGGGATTTTGAAGAAATCTGCACACACAAATAAACTAAAGTAAAGCTAAGTAAAATCCACACCTGTATGTATATTTTTGATGTTTTCTTTCCACTAGTGTGAAAGATGGAATCAAAAAATTGCCCAAAGAATCTAAATTGACCAGTGCATGAAAAAAATATGTTTTTATACCTGTGGTGTCTTACTTTAAAACCAACACTGACTTGCCCCCCTGTGGAACTCATTTTCAGGCAACAAGGCAGATCCACCTGCATTTCCTGTCAGCCTGTGGCCAAAAAGGGGTCACATAAGTGAAAATTAGAAAAGGAAAAGGACAGGGAGAGTGATATAATGTAGAGGTAGTGAGAGAAAAGCCAAGAAGAGGGGTGTCACGAGAAGGAGGACAGATACTAGACAAAAACAGTTAGCAATGGAGGATAAAGAGAGAGAGAATACTGTAAAGGTCAGCAGCTGATTGCCTCTCCCTTTGTGCAATGTAATGCGGAAAAAAGAAGATGGTGGGAGTGAAAGAAATGAAAGTCCCACAATGACCACACACCAGCTGTTCTCATTCTGTCAAGACACACACACACACACACACAGGTACTTCAAGCTGTCACATCACCCTCTTCCCATTTCAAAGAGGGGCAGAGACAATAAAACACACACACACATTCCCTCACTCATTGCTTTTACATTTCACACATGTACTCTATTTTTACCCACATTCATTAATATTCATTATTGTGTGTGTATTAATGTTCAGTTTCCCAAAGGGTAGTGTAATCAAAATTCACTTGGGACTGAACTGGATGAAAATTGAGCCCCTGATTAGTTGTTAGGGTAATTCAGAGAATAAAAGGTGGAGCAGGGTTAAGGCAGAATGTGTCACACTTTCTGAATTGTGAATGAATGCCTTTTTCTCTTCTGACACCATGGAGAAGCTGTGAATAATTGAAGTCATTTTCAAAGAGAAGCAGTGTGAAAATAATCGCAGCAGAAAATATAATTCCCCACCCATAATGTGACACTTTCTTTCCCTCTCCTGCTCTGAATTTAAATACTTGCACCTTGCATATTTTCTCAATTGTAAACAAGATGTTATTGAGAAGTTACATGCGAATTGGAGATCTTCTCTTCTCTTCTTTTCTCTACTCTTCTCTTCTCTGATTTAGGGACCTTTCACAGAGAAAAGAAAAGAAACTGAATTGGTTTGATACTATAAAGAACAACAAACAAGAAGGTCAATGAGTCCCTTGTTAGCTTTATGGCTCCTGTTACTCCTGCTGCACAAATTCAGTGATGTCACATCAAGGAAAACGGATGGGGGTAGGATAAATACATCACACAGAAGAAGAATGCAGAAATGTTGTTGCTGCATCTTTATCATTTGTTAATTTTGTTTATTCCTCCTCAGCTTTGAGCTTAGGGTACATAGATCAGATTTGTTAGTAGTGTGCACATGCTTTAAATACACTTTGGGACCAATAATGAAACAAAACCTTTTTTTCATTAAAAGTAGAACATTTGAATGTCTTACCCTTTAACTAATTTAATCCCTGCAGATATTTGCTGTTTTTAAAGATTTGATGATCTTGATCATGTATCAAATACAATAATCAATTGGAATTCTACTAGAGATAATGAAGGTTAAAAGAACAGAGTAAAATACAGTAATTTCTCAGGTCGACACAATGAAAACGGTACTCTTCTATGCACAGATAATGAGAGGTTTTCATTATATATTGTACTGACTGAAAATAGCAAAGTCTATTTTAAGATCTAGGTTTTTCCAGATGAGACTTGACAGCCAGAAGTAGAGAGGCTTTGTAGACCATGCTATTGTTGTGGAATACAAATTAGATGTATCAGATATATATATATATATATATATATATAGACACACACACACACCGATACACATTCCCAATGTATTTTATGGAGTTTCTGCATGATAGCCCTTTCACCTTTCACCCCTTTGGTTTGGGGCACGCACGCCCTCTGTCAGAAAATTCTGGAAAAACATCGAAGTTGTATGTGACGTCCGGTTTGCGTCTTTTAACGTGCACGCACTTGTCTTCAAATGTCATAATATTCAAGAGCGTTAAAGCCTTCTGAGAGACTGCTGAGATCTTGGAGGGACATTTTCCATGTTTACCATGTGTCCATTTTGTCTTGAGGGAGAGGAGTGTCCCAATGTTGGACTCTGTTTGACAGTTCGCGTAACAACAGTCTACCTTTGATTGTCACTGGTGCTGCTAGTCCCAAGGGGTCGAAGATACTGTTAATTACTGAGAGAACCCCGCGGCGGGTGTAGGGCTTGTCATCAACAGCTACCTTGAACGTGAAAGAGTCCGTGTTAATGTCCCAGCAGAGGCCTAGACTTCTCTGAGCTGGTAGAGTGTTGTCGCCGAGACTCAGGTCTTTGATACCGCTGGCCAGGTCCTCTGGCTGGAAGGCTTGCATGACTGAGATTCTGTTTGAGGCGATTTTGTGGAGTTTGAGATTGGACTCGGACAAGGATGCACAGGTGCGCTTGAGCAGATCTATGGCTGCAGACTCTGTGGGAAGCGAAATCAACCCGTCATCTACGTAAAAGTGTCTCTCTACAAAATGCCTTGTGTCCGCTCCAAACTTTGGTTCACCGTTCTGAATGGCTCTCCGCAGGCAATAGGTAGCTACCGCTGGCGAGGGGCTGTTTCCAAAAACGTGCACCCTCATGCGGTACTCTTGCACCTCTTTTGATAAGTCATTGCCCCTGTGCCACAAAAACCTCAAGTAGTCTCTGTGGTCTGGCCTGACTAGGAATCCATAGAACATTTGCTGGATATCGGCCATAATTGCGACGAGTTCTTTTCTGAATCGTATCAACACACCAAGAAGGGTATTATTGAGATCTGGACCCGTTGACAGTACTGAGTTGAATGACACACCAAATTGCTCTGCACTTGAGTCGAAGGTGGCCCGTATCTGACCGGGTTTCTGAGGATGATATAACCCGAAAATGGGCAGGTACCAGCATTCGGTGTCGTTGTTGATAGGTGGAGCGATCTCTGCATGATTGTTCTGGAACAGCTTGTCCATAAACTCTGAGAACTGTTCTTTCATTTGAGAGTTTTTGGTTAAGTTGCGTCGTAGTGAGCTGAGTCTAGACAGAGCTTGGTCTCGGTTATTTGGGAGAGGCAAGCGAGGGGACTTGAAAGGTAGAGGAGCAATCGGGATGCATGGCAGAGCAATGTCTTTCACTTTGACACTCCTCACATTTGAGTTTCAAGTCACAGTCCTTTACTGAGTGTGTGGGGGAGCAGCAGCGAAAACACCGCTTGTATTCTTTGAGAATGTTGCGTCTTTCTTGTAGTGGTTTGATCCGGAAAGCTCTACATTTTGCAAGAGGATGAGTTTTCTTATGGACTGGGCAGTACCGTGTTTGATCGCTCTCCCTAGAACTAGCAGGAGCGGTTGTGTTGACCTCTGTTTTGTTTACATTTAGAGGTGTCTTGTAGTTAGTTTGTCTGAATGGTGGTTTCTCACCTTTGCTGGAAGATTGGCTGCTGCATGTCACAAAACTTGGGTCATTTCTAGCTTTAGCTTCGTCTTTGATGAACTTGACAAAATAAGAGAATGGAGGAAATGTCACATCGTACCTTTGTTTGTAATTTGAACCTGAGTGCATCCATTTATCTTGTAAACTTGGAAACAGCTTTTCGACTATGGGCTTCACGCCACGGGGTGTATCGAGGTAAGCAAGACCTGGGAGATAAGCTTCATCATTAGTGACCTGCAGCTCTAAGAGCAAATCTCCAAGCTCCCTGAGTTTTACATTGTCTTTGTTTGTAAGGCGAGGGAAGTTGTCTAGCCTTTTGAATAGAGCGTTTTCAACTACCTCTGGCGTAGCATAACATTCAACTAATCTGTCCCACGACAACTGTAGAGCAGCTTTAGGATTGGTAGAATAGACAGCTCTGATTCGTTTAACGTGCTTTAACGTTTAACGACTCTTTACCGAGCCACTTGACAAGGAGATCTAACTCCTGGCTGTATGTGAGATCGACATCTTCAGTTACATTTAGAAATGACGACCTCCATGCTCTGAAGTTTTCGGGGGTGTCGTCAAACTTGAAAAGCCCTGTTGTGATTACCTCTCTGCGGGCGAGAAATCGAGCAAAGTCTGCCAGGGGTGGGTCACTATTGTGGGAAGCATAGTGACTGTTTGGTTTGGCATAGTCTTTTGTTATGTCAAGAGTTTCATTTTTTACATATGTTTTCTTGACCGCTGGAGGAGTGGGATGCTGTTCAGATCTCCTTGGAGTGAATGCTTGTGCCTTCGCTGACAGTTCAACTTGAGGTGTATTTTCTTCCACCTGTGACTTTAGCTGTGTTTGATGATGCACATACTCCATAGTTCTCTGCTTGACGACTTGTGGTGGAACTCCGCTCTTTACACTCTGTTCTTGACTTTGTTCTGCGGCTGCAGCAGCTTCTAGGACTTCTGCTTTTGCAGCAGCAGCAGCTGCTTCTTTCTCTATTTCCAACATCTGTAAATCCAGCTCTAGCTTTGCTTGTTGCTGTTTGATTTCTAATTGTCTCTTACTGTATAAGGCTTTAGCGTTTGTGGCTTCTGCAGAGGCTCGTGCTAAGATGGCTGCTTCCAGTACGCTGGACTTTGAAGATTTTGAAGACTTGCTGGTTGAGTGTTTGGAACTGTAGCTAGCCTTGGATGATGTGTTGGCTTCGGAAGGAGCCTCTTCCTCTGCTTTTGCCTCTTGATTGTTGTCCATTGCTGTGTTGTGAGTTCTATCTTTCACCAACTGCTGATATGGCTTTTCACTGTACTGTTATCACTCCGTGTTGGATACTCTGAGTACGTGAACGAAGATAAACAGCAAGCCAAACTCGATTTTCATGAGCCACGAAGATGAGCGTCTTGCTCCTTTATTAATGACAAGTTGTGGACTCGTAGAAAAAGACGAGTGAAACTGAGAATAAACAGAAATATAACACAAATTAGACCCCTGCAATGACAATAGATACACATGGAAAGGCTACGCTTCACACAAAGGCTAATTAGCGCATTTTCACGATTAGATCGTTAGCGACAGCATTGATCTGCTAATGCTGATTCGATGAAACAAACTTACAAACCGATCAATGAATTGGCTCTCAAAATGCTTATACAGTCCTACAAACACATTACAAGTCACAGCCATTGCTTTCGAGGGTGTAGATGAAGATATGACACACAGATAGAGCAGTTTAGATACATGTGAGGCGGCTTTCAGCTTTTAGCGACATGTTTACTCTCCGACCGGCTTCTTTTACCCATAATGCCTTGCAACCACAGGCTACACCTTCAAAATAAAATCCACCTTCAAAATAAAATAAAGGCAAACTACTGCTGACTGTAAGAACTGTTTTTAACCGTTTTCTAGCATGAAATATGACAAATGAATTATGACATTTTTATCACTAAGTTATTATGAAACCATTTTTAACCCTTTATAAAACACACTTATGAAATAACTTTACTGAGGGCAGAACACCTTCCCTGGAATAAGGTAAATGTTTTTGAAAGGCTGTGTCGTTCATTGTGGTGTTTGCACAATGAGAAGCTAATGAAACTAGCAAGGCTAGCTGCTGTTTGGTTTTAGCGTGTGGTGCAGCGTGTCGAAAGAGCAAAGCCGGACAGGTGACGGCTAATGACTGCAAACAACACGAGGCTGACCTGAGCAACTTCCTTCTTCGAGGTAAGACGGTTTAAAACTTTAATTCAAATGTTTTCTTTTTGTTAACTGAACAGTCTAATGTGTAGGGTGTTGTTTTGACGTTAAGGATATATTTTCTCTTCAAGACTTAGTCCTACTGTTTAGACTGAACGTCCGAAAATGGGCTGTTAACAATATGCTGCACACTTTTAGCTCTAGGCAACTTAATACCTAAGTTGCAAGTTTTAATTATTTAAAGATGTAATCTAGTTTGGTTTGTACTTTTTCCCCCCAATCAATACAATACCTCTACAGTTTAGTAACTCATGTTGAAGTGTGATAACTTCACCGAGTTGGTTGATGTGAGAGAGTCAAACAGAGTCGTTGAATATCCTTAATCACGTGTCTTATTTATTAAAAGCAAAGATCTTTGGAGATCACACCACAGAGTATAGGTCTGTTACAGCCAAAAGCAAAGTGAGATCTGAAGTTCATTTGACAAGTGCATGATTATATAATCATTGGAAGCCCACCTAATTAAAATGAAACACTCCTTTTTCTGGGTCTTTGCTTGCCTCAGTACAGTTTGCCCCCCACGCTTCAGCCAGAGCTGCTCGGAAATTCACCCAATTATCCTTATCTAGGAATTGTTTTCTTTCACTTATGTCATGATGACTCTTTAGTTTTTCAGCATGGATGCAGTACTGAGACAGACAAGACACTTTTCATCCACTTGATTATACATATGTATATGTATATAGTTATTGTGTTTAAAACAAAAGGTGATATATAAGGTTAACATACCAAACATTATAATGTAAGATTATCCTATTCCACACTCAATTGGCTAATTGTTGTCAGGTGAACTTGATTAGTTAATTACACAATTAAACAGTCTTGTGCTCAATCAGTATACTAGTTTTTAGATTCACTACTACTGAAAACTGTTGCAGTTGAACTGTTTTAATAATAGTAGTAGAAGTAATAAGTAGACCGTAAGACATGAGTGGAATTGAGTTATATTTATAGCTATTCCATTATTGATTTTGCTTATCGGCGTGGATCTTCATAGATGTCCTCATTGATTCCACGTGATTTACTGTGTGATAAAAATTAGTAGGCCATCACGGGCTCCCATTGACTGTTTAATTATCTGAAGTCTGCACCATGAATGTATAAAGGCAACAAACCCTGTTGGAGGCAGTACCCTTTTATTTATGTGAAAAATCTAAAATTAAATCAAGCATCTGGATTCTTACAATTCATGGAAACAATTCATGTTCTGCACTTAGGCTTTAAAAGCATCAATGATATTTTTAGACAAATAACTATAGACAGAGAAGATTTGATTAATTTGGTCCTTGATTAATTGCGAAAGCATGCAGTAAAGCAGCTAGACAGCATGCTCAGCTGGCACACACAGAAAGCACAAGGCTAACTGCCATAGCTTCAGGTGGTCTGTCTTCTTTCATGGCAGAAGCTGATCCTCACTAATTTGGTGAGAGTCTTTGTTTGTGTAGTCTCTTTTTGTTTTTAAGCAAAGGCTCCCTGTTATTGACATCAGATAGCACAATGCTTACGTTTGAACCCCTAGTCAGTAAAAATATTACCTGCGATGCCAGAATTAAGTTCCCTAGTGCAGAGATGAACTATAAAGGAATGTTTTGGCAAATGTCTATCTGTGCAACATTGCAATGTTCACTATAATTTGCAGAGATGGCTTACATTATTGTTTCACAATGACTACAATGTGAGAAAGGAAATACAGGCCTTAAAGACGTTTAGCCCACAAGGAAAACATACGATGCCACTGTAAACATAAAACCAGTAATCATGATATTGTTAACCAGGTTAAGAAGTTTGGAAAGCGAAGACTGAAAAACAGAGAACGTTGGCAATTAGGAAAACTCCCCAGTCAACTTGAACTTGTACCCCATCCATTAACGGCTGCTGACTTGGGAGGTTTTTTTCCGTAGGGTCACCCTCGGCTTCTTGGTAATGAGAGAACCATTAGAACTGTATCAAATGTTGTTGCTGAAGGGGTCCCTTAAGGTGGAAGTGTCTCCTATTGAGAATGCACTTAAATTGTCCCAACATTGAAGAAAACAACTGTGACCATACTCTTTATCCTGCCCCTGACCTGAATCAGTCTGTAATGTAAAGACCACCTTCCCCTCTTCTTTTTCACATCTGGGAGGAAGAAATATCACATAATTGTGTCATTTTGAAGACAATTTTTTGAACCACTGACATAACGACAATATAATAACATGATCATGCAAGTGCAGCCTTTCAAACAGCAAATAACTTTCAATACTTCAGAATAGAGATGTCCCAATTTGATTTTAAAGACTCAGTATTGGGGTGATCAAGGTATTTTTTTTTTACTTACCAAAATTGGCTCGTGGGCTATATTGAGCATGAGCCAATCCTTTGCATTGGTGTTTTTACAGAGTTTGGCGGCCGTTAACTCTCCAACTCTGCTTTGTTTCTCTTCTCCCCACTCCTTAAACAACAGAAAGCATTTTAAGACAGTTTTTCCCAGAGCAGGGGCAGAGTCCAGCCCCTGCTCGGATGAGAGACGCACAGTAGCCACTGCAAGTGCAACAAAAGCCCCAGAGCAAGAGTAATTAAAAAAAAAAAAAAATGTAATCCACACAAAAATGTTACAGTTAACAAAATAAACATTCAGCAGAATACAGCTCATTCCATTTCACTCCGACAAAAGCTGCACACTTTTTTGAGGACACTAAAAGGAAAGAATTTACCTTGAGCCAGAGTCAATGATAAAAAACATTAGAGAGGGTTTGTTATTTTTAGGCCCAACTTTGTGGATTTGTAAAGACAAAAATAAAATAAAAAAAATACATAGAATTGGGTCAGGGGCTCTGTTTCTGAATAACTCAAAATTAAATGACTGATTGGATCAGTTAGCCTGTCTTTCCTAAAAGATGCATGTTAGCTAAGCATAAAAAATAAACAGTTTGTTAGATCTTGTGCAGGGAAGACAACTGCTCGGAAAGCAGCAAATTAAGATCACTGCTATGTATTATGCTCATATGGGCGATATTCAAGGCTGATTGGGTGGAATTTCCTCATATCTTGCCGTCCAATAACTTGAAAAATAGTCTCCCTTGCAGTTGGCCACAATCGTTTTACCCCAAATGAAGATGGGGGAGATAATAATATAAATTATAATATTATCTCTTTTTTTTTTTTTTTTCCAGAGTTATAATACAACATCCAGATCAGCAAAAATGATCAGGTCATGTCCACATGGGACAAGGTGGGACTTTAGTAATGGGCACATTCGTGATGGCAACTGAATGCTCTTCATCTTTGCATTCTCCGATTACTTAGAAAATAGCAGAGGGATTGTGATTAGTTTAGGGTGATGCATTGACTGCTGGGAGCTGTTTGGCAATAAATCAGGAGTAATCATTACCAGTTCTTCTAGAATATGTGTGCATTTGTATATGTATACATATGTATGTGTGTGGGTGGTGTACATAGAAACAGAAGGCCTCACTCTATGGGAGGAAAACTGTCTTTTTTTTGTGACCTCCACTTAACCCTGAATAGGTCAATATCTGCCAGCTGTTTCACTAACTCTTGTGTGAATGCGTTTGCATTCATCTCACTGCCTTCTGCCTCCCTCGCAGTCTATTTTAGACACTGTATGATCTTGTCACCTTGGAACAGAAGTGAACAAACATCACATATAACTTTGTGAAGTATGATAAAGGAATGAAAATAAGTATTTTGCAGTCATGAGAGACAAATGTGATGTCAACATTGTCAAAACCACATATATAATTGTAAATTAAATTTCTTACTGTCTGTTAATGAATAGATGTCATACATCTTTTATAACTGAAACCCCTTCAAAGACAAACAAAAAGGTGACAGTCTGCAACAATCAATGTAGTCGTCCAACACACATTGGCCTGCCATTTTCGAGAGCTGAATACTAGTAAAACATTTATTTCTAGTTTGTTCACCAACATGTTTACCATATGAATGTTTTTGTTATTGTTATAGTTTAAAAATTATTTGTATAAATATCGTCACTATAGATATATATTTTAAACAACCAGATAAAATGATGCAGTTGGTTGTTTTTGAGGTTGCAACAGTTCTTTTATTCAGAAATGTCAGCTCCTGAGTAAATTAGTCACTTTTTGAAATAGAAAAAGGAAGTGTAGCTCATATTTAGTAAACTATTTTATTAGTAGTGTACTTGGCATTGCTCAGTAACATTTAAATATAACCATGATATGACTACATGAGCTTAATGTAGTTTGTCCGAATCACAGAAATTTGCTATTAACTGCAGAATATATTTGCTGGTGACAGAATACATTGGATTAGGAAATGCATAGGTGTTACTATTAACCCTAATACGGGCTCCTTTATATTCAATTTTATTGTTTTTTTCAAGAGTCACACTGTCACGATTATAATTAGTTCCTCTTTAATTATACAGTAATTGTCATTAAACAATGGAATTGTTGCATGGAAACAATCAAAAATTGTTATGAATTAAAACAGATTTTTCAGACAAAGAAAATCTTTGCTTTGTTCAGTTTTGTGTTGTGCTGGAGACTGTATGAATTGTTTCCCAGCAACATTTGTTATAAATAGTTTAATATGCATTTGAGTTCATTCACAAATATGACTTGAGCGATGTCTATGCATGAATGCATTTTTCTGCAAAGAGAAACTGCCATTTTTACTTGACCATGTCAAACCCTACCAACAACACTTGAGCACAGAAGAGAAGAGAAGGGGAGTAAGCAGAGTTAAGGTAGTAGGAAATAGGTCGAGATGGAATAAGCTGACCAGTATGGAAGATGACAGGAGGGTGAAGGAAGAGAGGAGTGGGAGGAGGAGAAATGAAAGGCATGTGGAAAAGGAACCTGGGGTGTAAATTATTGGATGGGGAAAGGGATACAGTAGTTAAGGTTCACAAAGTGGAGAGATGTTATCTTAAGTATAGGATAGGAATGGAGGAGATAAAGTGACAGGTTATATTTTAGAAAGGACAGGGACAGAGTGACGGCTGTCAGGGTCAGAGGGAGTAGGATGAGGATTGTAATGTAAGAGCAGCAGAAGGATACCAGTTGTATGTGAATGGGAAGGAAATGTGTGAGGATAAGAGGCAAAGGAGAAAGATGAGGGAAAATAAGTGGAAGAAAAGGCAAACTGACTTGCAGGAAGGGATGAGAAAAGAGAGAAAACAATGTAGTGCAGGGTGGGTGCATTTCTTTTCTCTTTTTTTAGCTGCTGCCCACCAGTGCTTGTAATAAAGACTACCACTCATTATCTCCAACATCAACTGTAGTTGGATGGAATCAATCTAATGTTTAAAAAACTATTTACTGTGTCAAGCTATGATGACATTTGCCTCCAGTTATAAATGGATAATAAAATCTACAAAATGGATGTCCATACTAATTGAATCAGATTAGATGAAGCTGTAATGATCGCCTTGGGGAAATTGGGTCTTTGTAGGAGCAGAGAAAGGCATATAGATAAGACCAGAGCCAATGCAGTGTATAAAGGGGAAAACATAATAATCACAGCAGAATGCATTGAGAGAACAATTAATTCATTCTGTGTTTGTTGCAGACTTGTAGCCTTTACAGATCTGCAGTGAGCAGAATGTTTCATAATTCACCTTTCACACAAAAAGGTTTTTTTTAGTCCCACACACTGGGGTGTCCCAGTTTTCTGTGTGGTTTCTGTCATTGTGTGTTGATGGACATTCATTTTATATGCATTGGTTTTTAGGTCTCTGTGTGGTGGACTTTATCTCCCAGACTAGTTAACCAAGACATTTTGATGTTCTGTTAATTTTTGTAAAACAAAATTAATCCAGTGTAACATCAAAGTATCACTGATCCATGAAGGGTTAACTGCTTTGAGTCCCCCGTCTTTTGGTCCAACTGATAAAATCTCTTTGACGAGTGGCAAATGAAAAGCCCTATACAAGGTTTGCAGAATAACATTTTTAACTGTACATTTGACAAGTATGTTTTAAACCTACAGTAATAATTTTTTTTAGGACCATATAACCTCAAATGCAAGTAAAGCAAAACACTTCACTTGTCATCTCTTCTCCAGTATTAAATATCTTCAGCTATCTTTAAAACGGTGGTCACCTTGAAAAGATGGCAATTTTTGTTCTTGTAAAAATGTTTTGGAAGTACTTGAAGGCTCTAAAGAATTTGACTTATGGTATATTCAATAAAAAGAGACAGCCAGGTAGAGTTGATTTATGTTGAATAGAAAAACAGTGCAAATAATTGCCCCTCAACCATGCTGACATAAACACAGTCGATCCGTGTTTGGTAGCTTGTAAGTGACTGTCCACCCACTTAATTACATGAATGAAGGTTACAAAATAAATGCACTGGCCCAGCATGGACTCACAAACACAAGTGACAACCCTAACCAGCCTTTAAATATCCTCTATGAGAATTAATATGCACAATTATGATGTATTGCTTTGTACTTTAGGCAATTTAAACTCGGCACTCAAATGAGGTAGTTCATGTTGTGAGGGGATTAGAGGAATCTGGAAGTCATCATTTATTCATCTTTATAAAAGCAGCACTTTGGCGAGCACCACTTTCATCATGTTTTGGCTGGCCCCTGTGTGTGTGTAGAGTCGCTGCTTGTGAGTCATTGCATGTGTGTGCATATGTGTGTGCTTGTTTTATCCACTTTTTCTTGCCCTGCTTTCTGAGCTGCTTATTCCATGACAGTAGGAGTTAAGATCCATCTGCTAGAAACCACTCAGTTATAAGACACATGGGTTAGGTTTTTTTTTTAAGTTGACATTTTTTAACCTGACCTCCTGGTGGATAATTCCTTTTTCCTTTATATGTTTGTGCATCTGCCACAAGAACCCTCGGGCAGTTTCAACAAATCTCACATGAACCGTTGCTGACTGACAGTATGTGTGTTTATATATATATATATATATATATATATATATATATATATATAGA
>CAFUXE010001426.1:48420-65687 GCA_903364295.1 Serranus cabrilla
CCCCTCCCCCTTAGCCCTCTCTCCCTCCCCTTTCCCTTCACTTCCCTCCCACTTTTCTCTCTCACTCTAAAGAGCACTCAGTCTCTGCGCTCCCCTTCATTTCCCGCTCCAACATGTTGGCAGGAGGAGAAAGAGGAGGATGCTGCGCTCTACCCTCGGTGCGTTCTTGCCACCTCTGCGGCCAGCGCACGCTGCCTCTGACTCAGACTCAGCCTCAGCTTTCAGTTGTCTGCGCCTGAGGGACTTAAGACAGGAGGTGGAGGAGGATCCAAAGGATACGCTGGAGATCAGGAGCTCTCACACCAGGGTCCCCAAAAGGGACAACAACAGCAGGAGAGCAGATCAGAGCAACTGCTTCTCATCTGTGGTGGAAACTACTAATACCTCAGCAGGGACCACCTCTTCTGCCTCCTCTAGTTTCCCTCCCTCCTCTTCCTCCTTCTCGGCTCCAAGATCCATGTGGCAAGAGGCGATAAGGAGGAAGCGGTATCTCCTGGACCGGACAGGGGAGTCTGCTGAAGGGGCTAAAGGAGGAGGAAGAGGTCAGGAGAAGAGGAGAAGGTCCCCAGATTGGCTGTATGAGTCCTACTACTGTATGAGCCAGCAGCATCCTCTGATTGTGTTTCTGCTGCTCATAGTGATGGGAGCCTGCCTGGCTCTGCTGACTGTGTTCTTTGCTTCAGGACTGGTAAGCTGCTCTTTTAAAACATGAAGAAACACACACACACACAGATGCATTATGCAAATTAAAAAAAGTACAAAACAACCAACAACAGGGGCCATACAAACATAAGGATGGCAATATGTGCAGGAAATTCCTATCTATTGTTAGCTCTGTAAACAGTGTGGACGGGCATATCTAGGCACAAGTGGTGCACACACAAACAGTGGAATTCTTACGTTTTCTATAAGTGTGCATAGAAATAGGGTCACGCAAAGTAGCTTGCCAATCATGTGCACAAAAACAATCCTGCTCACATACACACACACCATCACAATCCTCTGGCTTGTCAAAAACAATACATGAGCCCCTCTCTCTCATAGTCTCATACACACATACAAGCGTGCTTGTCCAACACCTATATGCACGCACACTCTCACAGCATGTGGACCTCATCGCAGCACTAATGTGAAGAGAAGGGTGAGATAAAAGTGAGGGGGGAATAAGGGGCTTAGTTATTGTCTGTGCTCATGGTTGACTGGGCTACAGAAAGGAGATCTGTTTCCCTCTGTCACTATTTTGACGGGGTTATCTTTGCTTTAAAACCCTGAAAAATCCATTGCAGTGAAAGCAAGGCACTATGTAAAATAAACATTCAGAACTAAAAATGTATGCATCAAATAGGAAATAATGTTTACAATGTAATGCTATATTAATACAATTTAATGACTGATTTTAGAGGATATACCAACATAACCTTATCGTAGATTATAACATTTTTGCATTAGGAGAGTGCCTCTCCCATTTGCTGTCTCTGCTGAGTCTGTTATTAAGAAGGGATTAGTCTAAAAAAACACCAAAAGAGACTGAGTGGGACAGAGAGAGCACTGATAAAAATCACCAGAACTGAAACTGAATGAAAGCCAAATTACAGGTTTGGCATGGTATATTTGTTTTCATGCTCTGTAACATACAACCAACAGATGGTGAGGTCAGTGCATGCAATCCAGACAAAGCCAAACCACTAATGCCTAATTAGTCACCAAACGAAAGCCTTATCTAAAAGCTATGAAGAGATCGCAAATTTCTGATGAAGCATATTTAATTTGGCAACTTTTCTGACTTTATTGTGTTTGAATAACCTTCTACACACTGCTGTAATTATCATAATGAGGATTTCATTATAGTCTTGCACATGGGGAGATATTTAAGTGGTTAATCATCATTCATTAGTATTTTTGAGTCATTACCTTAGCCACAAGTGGTGTTTGTGCCTATAAATTATGTAATTGATCATCTGACTTGATCCAGCTGGCATATTTGTGTTTAAGCTGTGTTTAAGTGTGAAAGTGTGAGTTATCCAGCAGCTAAACATTAAGTATTAATGTAGAGTTTGAAACATTGGTTCTTCAGAATTGTAAAGAAGGTCTTTGAAATAGTTTTATATAAAATAGTAAAATAGTTGAATTAAAATATTTCCCTACAATCAGACACACAGAATATAGTTCTGCAATGTTTTTGTGGGCTCATGATGAACAAGCATCTCAGTAAATGCCTTTTCCTGTCAGTCCACTGCTCAGTCTATCTGTCCTTTGCTCTTATCTTTCTGCTCTATCCCTGTGCTGGATAGGCATGACTTTTGCTACTCCCTTGTTTTTTTCCCCTCCATCATCCCCTATTTCTCTACAATTTCATGTCAGTGTCATCTCTCACCTCCTCATATTTCTGTCCCTCTTTTATTTGTATCCTATCATCCCTCCATCCTGCTGGCTGGCTGACCTAAATCCTGTGCTGTTTTGGAGCTCTGCTCTGGGCGAGACAAACTCTCTGTGGCTCTCTGCAGCCACACATATCCTCTCCTGTCCCAGTGCATTGACTGTGAGCATGAGAAAGAGACAGGGGGAAGGTGGGGGTGGGGGGCTAAAGGAGGAGAAAGAGAGAGATGGAGATGAGGAGGGCAAATGCAAGGAGCACCGTGAAATAGACTGGCATAAAAACATTTTGATGGTTAGGCTCACTTTGGAAATGATGGAATGAATAAAAATGTGTTTTTGTGATTAGTGACTGCAATAAATAAAAAACAAATTCCACTTTAGCGTAACAGCATGCATGTCTGTTAATATTAACATCACTACTTTCAAGAAGTTAAAAAATAATGCATTTTTTGGATGATACAATGTAAATTATGAGGTGGACATTACCTTTTTTTTTTAAAAGATAAAAAACAAAAACAAAAAGAGACCAAACAAAACTGCCCATATGGATGAGGATAGGCTGTTACTGAGCACCGTGTCCTTTAGTGAACAAGATTCACCAAATTACCAGCCCTGTTAAACTAAAAGTTCAGTATTCACTAATAACAATCTGACACAGGCTATTTGGGGTTGATTTCAAATGTAAGTTGAATTACAAGATTTCCAGACCTACACAGCCGAATGTGCCAGTGAGGATGTGAAACATGTGCCTACATATTCATATTCTCACCCTTTTACATCTCCTGTCACACTACTGGAAAAGCCATGATTGGATGAAACCTGGAAAAGGCAGGCAGCACAAACGGCTGTTCGCTGTGCTATCCTCCTACATGCACCTTGAAGAAACTCCTGAAAATTTTATTAGAACTTTCAGATCTAAGTGTGTTTCAGAAAGGCAGCAGCAATCCATTATGGATGTGGCTGCAACTTTGCTTAACACTGGGGACTTTTCAGCATTTTTCCTCACTCCATCGGATGTTCTTTGGGTGTAAAGCCTTTACAGTTGTTGATTGATAAAAGGATATGGATCCCTGGCTTGCACCTTCAGTCATACTGAAATAATTTTAACCATAGGTGTCTGAGCATACTGTCTTAGAGTCTATACCTGATGATTTCACTTATTATGGTGCTTAATCATTTGCTATGATCAGATTTAATACGAGCTAGATTCTTATGTATTCGATGAATTAATGTTTTAGCCTGTGTTCTAAATGTGCCTTTATTGAGCCATATTTATATATTTGAAAATATCATACAAAAGAAAATATACTAGTTTTAAAAGTGATATATATCGCAAATAGAACGTAAAGCTGATAAAGTATAACGGAAAGCATTCATTATTTAGATTTACTCATTTACTCATCTATTTATTTTACATCTTTCTATTTTCTCAGTCTTAGTCCTATCCCCACCAAAATGAAACTCGAGGAAGATGACCAGTTTCATTGCGCTGTGCCACATTGAACTCTATAGACTCAAGTGAATATTCATTATGCAAATTAACTTCTCCCATGTTGTCCACTGTCAATTTAATTTTTTTTAATTGTAAGTTTAAGGTATTGAGGTATATACAAAGCAAAGGGGCATTTGTTTCATCTTGTCACCAACTCCTCTTTAAGTTTACTTCTAGCAAAGAGAGTTGTCTTAGTAGTGACACCTCATGCTTAAAAAAGCAGTCAAATCAGAGGAAAATGCATTTTACTCTGTATTTGGTGCTTCTTTGGGTGAGTCACATGTCTGCCTTGGTTGTTTGTATTTTCAGAACACTAAAGAGAAAAGACGGGGCTGAGGAGTGGCTTTTTATAACACAGTTAGGCTGTTCCATGCCCCCTCGAGATGTCTCGGTCTTCTAAATTTGCTTCTTTGTCTCTCTCAGGCAAACCTAGTTTTCCCTCTAATTAATTATTCTTCCTTTCTCTAATGAATTGCATATCTTGTCCCCCCTTTTGTAAATTGTCTGTCTATGTGTCTCAATGCCTCATGTTTTTGTTTTTTGATTTTTCTGCCCTTTTCAGAACATTGAGGACCACGTGGCCTTTGTAATCACTGTGCCCACGGCGCTGGCTATCTTCCTGGCTGTTTTTGTACTTGTCTGCATTGAGTCCATCTTCAAGAAGCTTCTACGTGTTTTTTCACTGGTCATCTGGGCCTGCTTGGTTGCCATGGGTTACCTTTTTATGTTTTCTGGCGGGATTATCTGTCCATGGGATCAGGTAAGACACAGATGTTTTCTGTACTTTATGTATTTGTTGTAGAGGAACATGTGTGATTTATTTGTTTCTACTTTTCATTTGGTAGTATAAGAGATTTAGGGGCTTAAGGAAAAGCCAATATAACAGATGGTAATGACAACTTGGGATATTCAGTACAGTCCATGATTCACTCTTGATCGCTTGAAAAATAAATGCTTCATAGTTTTTCCACATACTGAACATGGGTCAAATGTTGGCACATAAGGGATACGATAGATATCCAGGCCAATGGATTTTGGATGTTGCTGGTGCATGTTTGTTCTTTTATTTCTTTGCTTTTTTTCCCCCCTTAATCTGACTTTGATAAATGACAACTTCTGATGGGATTTTGTTGACTTTAAAAGTGCGCATTTTGTGAAAGTCAACCAGATAACCCCAGCCATACGCATACCTTGATCATTTCCACTTGTCAGAGGACTTATTTATTTGCAAACACAAATGTCCAAAAAAGATTGACTTGGCAGTCAGAAATCCACATGATATCTGGTAGCAAGAGGAGCTGGAGATTGGACTTGGCTTTTATTCACTCATTTTGGGTTCTGCTTGAGTTGACTTCTACTGACTACCTAAACATATACAGATGCTCTCCAGACTAAATGTTTTTAAGTCTTTGAGAGCATATGAAGTGTAGATTCTCTCTCATCTGTAGTGTTGAGTGTAGTCAGAAACACGGATAAATGTGAAACAAGATTTAGGGATTCAGAAGGCCTGGAAAAAAATCTCCTTAAGCTTTTATTTCATCTCTTGTGATTTCTGACCTACATTCTAAAACAGCGTGCCGTAAGTTTTGGACTGAGTGCGCACAAGCTTGAGTGATTTCTGACATTTCATCATGTTTTGTTTTTTTTTCTTCATGCTTCTGCGTGAGTGTTGCAAAGGAAAGTACATCTTACTTTATATTGTTGAGATAATGATACGAATGGCATTAAATGAATAATAACTACATTATTATAGTATGAGGTCTGGCTGTTATGTGTTACAGACTTCTTGACTTCACATCCGCAGTTACAGCTGACTGAAAAACCATCAATTTATCTAATTGAAAATAAAAAAAACGATTTGTAATGTTGCCATTTAAAGAATCCCTCCTGCCTATTTGTCAGAAGTGTCTTGGACTCTCCTAGAACCTTACCTGCTATGATAAAAATGTAATTTATTTTCTTAAATTTTTCACTTTGTCCTAAAATATTATGAAATAAGTTATTGAAATAGATTAATAAATGATAACAACAGAAGGATACATTGATGATAGGACGAAGCAAGAGGAGAGAGTGTTTGTCAAAAGTCATGATATGAACCTTTCATATTGTTTTTGTCGTGCTTTCCTCTAGGACAGCTAAGTGGAAAGTACAATATTTGAATTGATTACTGCCACTGCCATAACCAATCAACATAGGACTAAATGAACGACTAAATGCAGCCACATAGAATATTACAACTTTATGATTAGAAAGCCACATATCAGACTTACACTGGTGGGAAAAGTGCAGTCAGCTGGTATGAAGAAAGCCTTGGTGATGTGTTGTGTGAAACTACTGTAAATCAACTTGAATGAATCAATACATTTTTTTTGTCCATGCATTCATCAAACTTCTACTGCACTATACTGCAGGCTTGCTGACTTCTCAATGCCATACAGCAGTATGAGTAAGAATGCTTTTTTTTTTTTTTTTAAACCAATTTGCCTTTCTAGTTGTTGTAGTGTGTATATTACATCAGGTAACACTAGTGAGTTAACCTTCACTGGGGACTTTTCAGTGTTTTTCTTCTCTCATTGGATGTTCTTTGATTATTAAAGTATTCTGCTTTAAAAGTTATCGATGGACAAAATGATATAGATCTCTGACTTGTACAGTCAACCATAGGTGTTTGACCACATCACCGTAGAGTCTATACTCAATGATTTTACACAATATGGTGCACATTCATTAGTTATGATCAGATTTTATAAGAGCTGGATTCTTATGTATTCCATGCATTTATATTTGACCCCCTATTCTAAATGTGCTCATTGATAGCAGCAGACTATACTTTAGGGGGCCACTGTTTGAAAGCTGTACTCAGTTAACAGTATTTGTTAGGACACATGTCTAGTATGGTCTCATCCATCACAACGAGGTAGCTAAAGATGCTCTGATTCATATGCCACTCCATTCATTCCTTTCTTCTACTTACTAGAAATGTCAGGCTATTATGCCATTACGGCTCTGTGGCTGCTGCATTTTAGCCATGTTCACTGAGACATATTGTTGACAGACATTACTCTCAATAGGTTTTAGGGGCGTTCTGCTATATTATAGATTAAGGCAAGGACTCATTACAATTCTCACATTGCTCCATCGTAGTATACAGTATATTTGGCATACTTTAATCTCATTTACCACTGGGGAGAACAGAGAGCCTACTTCAGATATCAGTGAAATGAATGTGAGTCACATCGGTCTCTTCTTGCAGTCAGTAATGAAAAAGCTTTGAATAATATATATGTGCTGTTTGCCAATAACCCAGAATAAATGAAAAAGAGTATTAGCATTCTATTAGCCTGCATGGGGATTTTAAGGCCTCCCTTAAGATTCACTAGTCACATTACTAAAAGAAATAGCTTTCATATTTTTAAGACCAGCAGGGCATAGTGACGGAAAAATATATTTTGATTAAAATTTAAAGGGACTTCATTTTCCTATCATTTTGATGTTCAGCTTTCTTTCTTTATAAACCCATCTTGCAGAGTTTTTTCTGCTATAAATTTGTCCCCTTATTTTAACCCACCAATTTTAACTATACACTACAAAATGCCAATGAACTGCCATTCACTCAAATCACTTTATCTTATCACTTACAGATTTGTATTTTTCCTTAAACTAACAAAGTTATCGAAGATTAGGTTGAGTACAAATTGCAGGGACAGGCCACTGGTGCTTTATAGGTGACAGAGTGGCACTTTCGTGCATAAGATGATAAAAAAACGGCAAAATAGTGTACTGGATTTTACTTAAAAACCTGTAGGAGGGACAGCAAATAGGGCATCATTTTAATCTAGTTAATTTGTACAAATACAATGCCATTGATCTCTCAGTCAGTTACTGCCAGTGATGCTGATGGTTTCAGCTAACACAGTGTTCCCATGTCAATAACACTTAGTACTAGAGGTGTCATGCTACAGAAAGAAGATGTATCAGAGCCAGATGCTGCCTCTTGGCCACATGAGAAGCAGAGGAGGACAGGATTTGACCCAGTTTGGAGAAAAATACTCCTGCCTTACTAACCGTCACACACACATCTCTGTGTTTATACCAGCCGCTGCTAAAGTTGGACACAGGCATGAGCAGAGCAGAGTACTTGGGGAGTAGAACAGACGTAGTAACACTCTCAAAGTAATGCCTGGAATTATTGAAATGGAATTGTTTTTTTGTTTTTCTTTACCTTATTGGGCAGTGGCCCAGTCGGGCATCCGACTGAATTATTAATTCACTATTAGCTCCATTAGCTGAACTCACCACACTACTCTGCCAGTAGCTGCTAACTTGCATGCTGGCTCTCCTCCCAGTGATATGAAACCACATGAGGAGACAAGCTCTGTCGTAGTCAGTGCTTCACCTTTACTCCACTGTGTCTCTATATAGAAAATAGTTGTTTGCTACTAATTTAATGTTCTCAATGTTGTATAAAGCACCTTTCAGATATGTATTTTTATTTTAGTACTTTTAGTGTATGAGTCGGTTTTTGACGTGCCAGTCTAACAGAATTAAATCCTGTATGATTTTGGATTTGAACCTAGAGTAAAAGAAGCCATTGCCCATCTTACTGTTTTAGGCCTTCCGTTTGTAACCCTGGACTTGAAGCATGCTGGGCATTTGCTAATCAGCCAATTTTATTAATAACCAAGTATTTTAATCTGTCGTCAACCTGGTGTTACTGTGCAGTTGCTAAGTGGATGTCTGCTCCAGAAATGAAATGGAGAGAGGTGAAGTAACAGTCAGAGTTAATTAAATGCTCTCTGTGCTGAAGCAAAGAGGTAGCTATAAGAAGTAAGGATGAAACAGTGATTAGAGGGAGGGCTTCATGCTCTCCCACCACCTCACCTGCCATGTATAGCCCTAAGCTCATTAATGATGACGGCCTTTATCCCATGTCATTCATACAATGTTGCTGTTGCTAGTCAGTGGAGGAAAAAAAAACAAAACACCAGAAAATAGTGAGAACTAGATACCAGCATTTAAAGTAGTATGCTTTATGCAACTGAATTGCAGTAACTGTGAATAATTAACCATATTTCTAAGTGGTCAGGTGCAATAAAAAAAAGTAGACAAAGAAGGAGACACGAATGCATAATTTTTAAATCTAAAAACATCTCCACATGTGAGCATTCCTTTCTTATTGGAAATCTTGGCATGGGTTTGTGGTTGGAATTGTGATTTGAGTTGTATTGTACCAATACAATACATTAATGGAGTGTGCTACAATCGTGAAGGAAATGTTCAGCTCTCCTGTATTTATATTTTTTTAATTTCACACTTTGACACATTTGCAGAAAACTAAAGTCATCAGCCTGTGAAATTTAAAGTGGCTACAATTTAATATCTTAGCAGCTAACAGATATTTCCCTCAGGAAGAACTGGTTGACCAAAAACAGAGAGTGAATGTATGACTTACTTCCAAAAGGTGGCAGGAAACAGGACTCCAAATAAACTGTGATGGTACTCCATAACTGCTAGATGTGTAAATAAGATATGTTTGCCAACAAGTTTTCACTTCCAGATAAGTTTAAAGTGCACATTTGATTTGATTGAACACATTTTTTGCACCCAAATTAATTTAACTGTTTCGTGCCAAACTATAAATTGCTTTACCAAAGACATGTGGCATGGTTTGCAGTCACCCACAAGACAGAAGGGAAATAGCATAATTATGTTCCCCTGAGTCTACTGTATTAATGTCCTGTTACTATCCCCTTTTTGAAAGGGCATGCAAATGACATTGTCTGGTTTGACTGGGAACTAATGCCAAAGAAAGCAGCTGTCTTTGGCAAATGTTATTGACAGAGACAGAATGTGATGGACTGGAAAATTACTCATGAAAGTCCTCTGAAATCCTTTTTGAGATGCCCATCAAGGGCTCTTCAAATGAAGTATTTCTCCCAAACTGGCAGTAGTGGCTATGTAGGTTTCTGCATGTCATAAAGAGCATGAAGAAATGCTAAAGACACACTTGCCAAATTGTTACGCTGGATGTGATCATCATGTGATCATCTCCCCATCCTGTCTTGTTCTGTAGATACATTTTTGGTGAAAGATCACAGTCTGTGTTAATGTTAATGACAAACGACAACTTTCCAGTAAAAGTCTTATTTTGCCAGTTAAATGCTCCAGTGTTAAGCTGCTGCTGAAGGAAATGTTCAGTTTCCATTAGCAGCAACTTGATATAGCGTTTTTTTCTTTAGTACATCAGCTAATGGAATCTCATTTAGTGTTTGTGCAGTGATAAAGTTATAAAACATAAGTAAAATGATTATGTCATAAATCTGAGGGAGAGAATAGGCTGGAAGAGGATGAGGGTGGCAGAGTGGAAGAGGATTATCACTGAAGCACCATGCCAAGGGACCATATTACAGTTTGGAAAACATAACTACATAATAAAGTGTAGGTCATACTCTAATTGGTATAGTGGCTGTCAAGTGGTATATAAAGGTGGATCTTAAAGGTTAAAGTCTCCAGTACGGAGCTCCTCGGTCAACAAATGTTTACAACACATGCAAGCGCACAGCAACATCCCACAGTGATAACTACTCATTACTGAAGACATAAAATGGCACCAAAAAACATGAACATAATAAACTTTTTACTTAAGTACCAGCTGTGACAGCTTTCATAGCAAAATGTATACCTCAAGACACCTACTATAGCTGAAACTACCACAGAAGCGGTTTTGATTACTTGTCTGTTATCACGGTGAGAAAATCTGTCCATCGACAGACAGACAGACCCTCGGCTTTCCCACTTTATTTCCCTGGCAATTTGGCATTACAGCTAGTGTGATCTTATTGCAAAATGGTCTCTAGTTAAACATTTTGGTGAAGCGTGTATTAGACACCCTAATAACATGTTATTGTCTTACAGAAGAATGAATCTAAAGGTCATGTTGATGTATATTGATTTCCGCAAAGCACTTGCAGGCTAGCAAGCTAACTGGACCTCCTAACTGCAGCAAAAAACATGGCTTGGGTTGCTTAAACTACTTGAGTCCAGATGGCACTTACAATTTAATGTTTCAATTACATTTCTGCTCTTGCTTAGACAAAATAGTTGATCTCCCAAGTGTCTTTCTTTTACTTTTTTTGAATTTTTTTTTTTTTAACCACAGTGGCATGGGTAGACAGTAAGACACAAGATGGGTACGTTACAAACTGTGCTGTCAGTACAGTACACTGTCAAGTAAAAGAAAGAGAACCAAGGCTCCAAATATTTCCTCAGTCGTGTTGTGCTCACCATCCCCACTCTCCCAGAGTTAGATGGTATATAGTACACTTTCCATTTTCAACCCTGAAATCAATTGGATGCTTATCCTCTTCCACAAAGCCCTCTGTATTTGCTGACGGTGGGGAGATGGGCTTATCTGTGTGGTCCAGCTCTACCCCTCACTTAGAGATGCCTGGACCCCGCCTCGTCTCCTCCTCTCCATCTCTCTTTGTCTCTCAAACCCTCCCTGTCTCCATCACATACATGCACAGACGCACAGGCGCTCTCCTTTGTGGTTATTCAGCCAGGCTCATTAGGCTTTAGGACAGAGGGGGTTGCAGAAAGCAAGTTGGGAGCCAGGTTGGAATAGTTAAGAAAAGGGTAGATGGCAAAAATAGGACAGGATATACTGACAGAACAGAAAGGGGATATTAATGTAATATGTAAAAAGATTTTTTATAGGAGTAATTAAGCTTTAATTTTCTTAGTTTTGTTTCTATGGCTATATATTTTATCTGTCATACACCTTAATTTATCCCAGGGATAAATATTCCAAGGCTGATTGTGAAAATAACAAACCAAGCACTTTAGCTGGATGTTTAATCTCTGTTGCATTTAATTCTGCACCTTCACTATAAATCACCCAATCTGTCTTATAGTGTCTAGATTCAGTGAGTATAGCCAGAAATGAAAAGAGCATATCTGTCTTCCTTTGGGTTAAGTATCAGACACACGCAGCACATGCTCACACAGACACACACACACAAACGCACACACATACTCCACATTGTAAATGTGGCCTGTAAACTAATCTCTGCCACAGACTGTACACTAAAAGCCTGATGTAATCTGACACTCCATCTCTATAATTTGTTTTATGAACCCTCCTTAGTGTCATTATCAAAGAACTGATTCATGGGGTGGAAGCAGAGTTGACTGAACCATGATGGACCACAAAAAAGCCTTGTACACTTAAGTGTCAGAGAGAGGGTCCTTATGTGCTCGTCTTAACCGTACTGAAGGAAGTGCCTCACTGTTTTAATACTACGTCAAGTATTAAGTATGCAGGGAAACTCGGCAGGTGTCTCTCCCCCTGCAGCCTCTCCATTATCGTTGGTACAGTTTGATGACTCAGTAGCCGCATTGGATTTCAGAGCATTCATTTAGAAAAAGGCTTTATGGACTCTAAGCAAATTACATTGCACTGCTAAATGACATTTGTCAGCAATTAGCAGCTCTCTCTTCTATTATGGAGTAAGTTAATACTTAATTCTCTTCTGACTTCGTAAATAAATAACATTTCTCTGAATGATCCACAGAGGAGAAAACACAAAATGATGTGGTGCTTTCACTGAATTGTTTACCAGATTCATACAGTATTGAGTTTAGCCTCAAAACTAGTGTCATGTTTAGTTGGTGCCTTCTGCATCTGTTCTTACGCTGCACTTACATCTATTATAAGATTTCATATTTATTGTGTGTTTTCGAGCATTTCTGCCTCTGCAGGGATTTGCCAAGGTCAAAGCTCGAGTACACTTGCCATATTGCAAGAACATTACAGCCACTCTCTTAATTAAAGGTTTCTCTGACCCAGAATCTGGATTACTGAACCATTTACTGTTCCTGCACTGTCTCACACCACCGTCAGGACTCTTTCATTCCTTAACTATCTACTAGTCACCCCTGTTTAGTTTCATCACCTGCTAGTCACTGGACACACCTGTCCAAAGCACTTTTTTGTTTGCTCCACTCTGTAAATAGATAAGTAGTCATCTTACTTTTTCGACAAACTGTTACTGCTGCTCTTGCAACAACTTCTCAATTAACAGCTTCAAAAACAGCAGCAGCATTTGCATTCGGTTCCTAGCTCCTGTTGCTAACATTACTGAACCGTAACGATGTAAGAATAAAATAAGGCTGTGCCCAATTAAAGCTTGGTCAGGCAGAGGAGATTAGATGTTTAAAAACAGTTGCTGGGTTACTGTACTGCAACTGCAATTTTCATACCGGACCAACACATAGGAATGCAGACAGAAGGACTGCAAATTAATGAAACCTTATATTAACCTTTGCTGGCAGAACCTTAGCTCACTAAAACCGTGATTTTGTTTCATACTGACAGTCTAGTTTAGTCTCAGTTTCTAAAAAGTTGGAAGACTGATTGCCTCTAAACTTAGACCTGCGACTTTGTGTAGGGTTAGAGTAATAAAAATGGCACCCACTACCTGGCTCTTCAGATTTATTATACTAACTTTCAACACCAACACACTGTCCCAGTCTTAAATAGAAATCTATCTACAATATTGTATAGTTTGTAATATTGTATTGTAGCTGACCTGGAACCCACTGACTGCGTGACAACCTCAACACATGTTCCAACAGCCTGTGACTAAAAGTTTTTGGGCGGGAATCATGCTTGTGAATGTGCATTGAACTACACAGCATATAATCTGCATGCAGCTGCCTGCATTGGACCATGACCCACATACTGTGATGGTTTTCTAGCATGTGCAAATTTGCCAAGAGGAGGAAAGGCAAGAGCAGCATTGTTTTTGTTGGGCTCAAATGTTTTACACCTTCCCTGCTTGGTTGAAAAATAACAACAAAAAGAACAGAACAAACCATTTTCTCTGAATAGTCAAAATATTTTTTTTATCATACAGAAGAGAATATTATGGGGAGCTATTGGTTTATGCAATCATGTAAACGGCTTAAATTGAAGTGAAAATGGAAATGCTGAGTGCTGATCTATAAAGATAAGCTGTACTGATTGTGAAAAAGAGATCACTGTTGCAAAGGGCTGTACAGTTTGGTAGGCACAGTTCTACTATGAAGAATAAGATAACTTATAGGCACAATGCCAAACCAGCAGTGATCCCTGGCATCCCAGGGGGACATTCATAACAGACTTGAGAAAGAAATGGTCACATAATCAAGTTGACACTTGGAGTAGGATCCTGTGTGCTGGCAAATCAATGTGTGCTTTGCCTAGGGTTAGGTCACGTCAGAGGTTACTTTACAAGTGGGTGGTATGTATAATTAAAGGCTCAATACTATTGTTCCACAGAGAAAAGAAGTCATAGATGGGAATTTAAAAAGCCATTGCAGGTGGTCCACCTAACAATCCATTCCTTTCTTATGAACAAACACAATGTGCACTCTATGACCTTTGTGGTTTTTAAAGGAAATCAAAACACTCTTTAAGCCTTAAGTTGATGTATTTCTAAAGAGGCTGTATGCTTTCAAAACAAGTGAAATTAGGTGAAAGGGATCACTAGAACATTGTGCACATTTTACTCGTCAGTGGTGCTTAACTGCCTGCTAAAGATATTTTGTGGTCTGCTTAAGAGGTACAATATAGCTCCTATACATAGTCCTAGATCATGTGTATTTGGATCTATTTTGCTGTCTAATAATACCCCAAGCAGGGTGTTGCTGCTAGTCAGTTCTCCCCAACTTATCTGTTAAAAATAGTAAATATATAACAGCCATAAGTAATACCATGGCAGCTGAAAACATGGACTGCCGTGTGTTTCCATAAGGTCTTTATTTTTAATAAGCAATTTAGTATTGTTTCCTGCTCTGTGAAGACAACAGGAAATAACAGCAGCAACCAGCAGTACAACCACTGCTTATTTAGTCACGGCAATTTTTGTGTTGGTGTTGGAATAGAATTGATTGGCATGCTTTATTTAAAAATATGATGGACTCCTGTAAAAATAATTGTAGAATAAGTAGAATAATAGTATCAACCTGAGCACAAGGGTCCATTGCAGGAAAAAAAACATGAGATCAATGAGAACTTTGCTGTCTAGACCTTCCTGTTGTTGGTCAAGTTCTTAGAGGCACCTCTCCGTCATCACCCTGCTTCATAGGCACCAAATATTGTCCCATATGAGCTAAAACAAAGCATGTCACTTGATTTATATTGGAAAGTCTCACTAGTGAATGCAGCAGTCTGTTAAACAGCTTTCAGGAAAGTGATAATGGAGCTGTCGCTTTTTTATGCCTCTGAGCTGGAATCAGCTTTGGCTGGAGGTCAATGGTCAAGTTCACCTCACAAAATACATTTTAAGCCATAATTCAGGAGTGTATACCTAATTATGTTTTTTCGTACAAATTTCTAATAGGATAAAATGGTAAATTGATGACCTTTTATCTTCATAGGGTCAAAGGTCAACTTCACTGTGACATCATAATCTGAAACAACACTTCCCTGGCCATTATTCAATGCCATAACTCAGGAACAGAAGGGAACGTTTGGTCGGATACTGAAGTGCTGACATCAATCTTGAAACAATGGTGATTGTGTAGATCTTCTGAGCGGTCAGGTTTAAGATGTGTGTGAAGCATCTACCTTTTAGATTTTATAGCTTCTTTGCAGCAACATCCATAAGCATTGTCTGCTGAAATGGGTGGTCATGAGTCTGGACAGATATGGATGTAAACTGCAACTTGACTGGTTCACTCAAAATGTAAAAACATGGTGTTATAAGAGTAGCATGGGTCATTAAAGAAATAGCTCAGCATAGTACGAGTGTAGCAGAGTCTCTGGTCAAGCAGTTGATGCGCTCCTAACAGACGGGTGTAGGCGGTCAGAGCAGAAAATATACAATTGTAAAGTTGTCAAGTAGTAGACAAATATGTACATTCCATAGTACTTTCAGAGCCCTATGATGTTGTTATAACAAAGTGCTGTGTAAAGCATTAATATTTACATGTGCTCACTTGATATCAAAACAATTGTTATTGCATTTTCAAATGAATGGCTGGTACCATCTTCTCTATCATCTAATCTACACCTGAAATATTTTAAGTAATCTTAAAAATAATTACTTTATTGAACGGCCTTTTGTAGTTGATTCATTTAAAAACATAAAAATTGGACCAACTGAAGGTATGAGAATGCCGTACAAAATCTTTATTTCAAGGGATTCCTTTTGTTCTGATTCCTTTTTCATCCCCCTGGTGCAGTAAATTACTGGCAATGGATTTCAGCTGTTCTCCAGTGGCAGTCATGCAGGGAATCATGGTTGGAGTGATATATCAGGTTGTCAGTGCATCAAGTTGCTATTGGTATTTTATGAAAAGATCATAGTGTACTGGCCAGTGAGTGACATCCACCTTCGCTGTGATGGATGGGATACAGCTTGAATGATGGCATATATATGAAATGAACAGTGATCAATAGAACATTGATTTTCTGCTTTGATTTATTTATTAAAATGTTTTTGTCTTAGACATAAAAAATATAAACACTTCACTGATTCTGAGGATTATACTTTCTTTTTGCTTGTTCTAATTGTCAAAATTCTGAGGCAGTAGTTTAGAATGTTTTTTATCTGCATATAATTAAAACATTCCTTTGACATGGTTCAATTTACATGTTTAGCATTGTTTAACAGTTTAAAAAATAAGCCATCTTAACCATTTGAGCACAATTTTAACTAAGAATTGTCTTAAAGGTAACAGATGATCCTTTTATATTTGCTGCTATTTACATTCACTGCCATAGTTCGCCTTTAAGAAAGAAGCCATGCAGACCTGTATGTTAGTCACTCAAGCTCAAACAGTGGAGCTACTGTTTTTCAGAGTCTCTCCCTCTCTTGCTTTCCTTTTCCTCGTTCCATCTCACCGCCCCCCATTCCCTAAGCTCGCTTTCCAACTGGCCCTGCAAATAACCCAAGAAAGGTTAACCGGCACCTGGCTGCAGCCCGTGAGAACACTAGTCTCATTCTATCCATTCATGACAGCAGATGAGCTGCTTTAACCTTGCAGCAGAAAGAGTATTTAGGAAGTGTGCATATATTTGTATGTGTGTGGAGCTTGGGTAAAAAGGGAAACACTCTAAATGCTACATTAGGTGTCAAGTCTGAAGTGTGAGAGCTGATTGTTCCCTTTCCTGCTTTTTGTAATCAAGGTACCGTAGGTAAGCTGAAAATGCTGAAAGTGTTACAATGAGCTGTTTAGTGCACAACACTGTATTATGTTAAAATGTAGGTTCCTTTCACCTTTTCATAGTCTCTAGCTGGATATTGAAGAAATCCTTGAACTGGCCTCCTTTTTTATATGCTATTTAAATTTTGAATGATTTTGATTATTTAAAATGAACCTGCTGTAGCAAGCAGTGATGATGTAATACATC
>CAFUXE010001426.1:66028-121738 GCA_903364295.1 Serranus cabrilla
AGTTCACAATACAATTTCTCACCATTTTTTTTCGAAGTGACACTAAGGACTGACTGCGTTGATCACTGCCCCTTGAAAATGATTCCACCACTCACTGTGCATTACAGAAGCAAATATGATTCACATTAATGTAAAACATCTAACAAGTAAGATAGCACCAGCTGCTGTTTCAAATAGAGTCATTTTTTCATTTGAACAATTTAATTTGACGAGAATTTTCCCATATAGTATTGTTACATCCCTAGCAAAGCAGTGTTGATGGTGGTCAGACTTGCGTCATGCTCCTTCTTCCCCCACTGCCATGCTAACACTGATGTTTTTTCCCATATGTATAATCTTTTCTTGTGCATTCATCTCTCTCACTCTCATTCGGTCTTTGCCACTTTCCTCTGCAGGTGTGTTATAAGTGGTCTCTTTCTCCACAGGTGTCATTCTTCCTGTTCATTGTGTTTGTGGTTTACACCATGCTGCCGTTCTCAATGCGGGACGCCGTCATCGCCAGCATCCTGACCTCCGTCTCTCACACCATTGTTCTGAGTGTCTGCCTGTCCACCACAGCTGATCACATGGAACCAGTAGTGTGGCAGGTAAGGTGATCAAACAAGTGTTGGTGAATAGTAAGAGACACACTAATAGACAAAGAAATCTACACAATCCACTATGTGCTTGAACTTAACACATAGAAGTTAGATGAGAAGATTCATACTACTCATGTCCAGTGGTAAACCAGCCAGCTTGGCTTTGTTTAAAGAAATGGCCAGTCTGGCTTTGACAATTTACCATTATATAGAGGGTTAAGTGCTGGACTATTTCCGAGCCAGGATCAGTAGCTTCCTGGAGTTGGATTTTTTTTTCTTTTTACATATTTACATTTGGTTTATCCTTATTATCATGTTTTACATTTAAGAAAACAAACATATACAGAATGCTTTTTGATGAAAGTAGAACAGTCAATATATTCTGATTGCTCTTTATTGCCATAATAAGTTTTCCTAAAATGCTTTCACTTTGCTGTAGTTATCCATATTCTATGGGAACCGTAAGCACTGTTGTTGGTTTTTTGTTTTGTTTGTTTGCTGTGTTTTATTGTCCAGATTGAATCCTAATGGAATTGTTTTCCTACCCAGACATTTAATGTTCCCCATTCTGCTCATTTCTAGTCATTTTAATCATACAGTCTGTATTTTTAGCAAACAAACAAATGTGACCTTTAAACAAAACAGATTTAGCATAGCAGGTGAGTGATAGAAATTCTAATGTGTTTTTTATACTTTATTAAAAGGTCACCCTATTTCCAGCAGTCTTGCAGTTTCAAGCGTAAAATGTTCAGGCAGTTGGCATATGCTGGGAAAGACAAAGGAATAGCAATTCCAGGAATTATCACCAATTATCTGGCTAATGCAGACTTTAATTTATTTGAGCTCAGCCAATGCTCATTCCAAAAGTCGATGATTGCCAATACACCTACAGCTAATTACAACAAATGCATAAAGAAAACAACATTAGTTTAACAAACATGTCACAATAGCCATACCTCACTGGTAATCAGAGATTTCAGCGTCCAGAATGCAATTTCACATTTCAGAGCCACAAAGGGCATTTCTTACATACACCTTTTCTGTGTGTATTAATGTTTGCCAGCTTTTTGCTCAATAAGAGTCCACAAAATGTTTCCTACACAATTCATATTGAGTTTTTATTTATCTTAATAGTAAAAAATGTTTTATCATGCAGTATGCCTTTCTAGGATTCTATACAGGCTTTAGGAATGATACACTCAGTCAGTTGAGCTGACTGAGAGAGCTTTTAAAACCTCTCCAACCATGAGGATAACAAAGACCTGCCTTGCATCATCATTTATAGCCTAGTATTCAAAAGACACAATGCCCCTCAGATAACAGGAAAACATCTCCTGTGGTCCATAGGCATAATGCAGATTATGAGAGCAAATACAGTGCTTGCGCAACTAGAACTCTATCCTAGCACCTAATGGCGATCCCTTTTGACTGTATCTTCATGTCCTTCTGTATTCCCTATTCTTAAACCTTCACGAAAAATTATCTCTTGCCTCTGTGAACTCTGCCATGATGGCCTGTTATTTGGTCTACTTTTCTTTCATGTGTAACTGTAGCATGGGCATACTGACATCTGGGCAGCCTGGGGCTGTGTGCGACATGGTCACTATCTGCCAGCTCCTCTTGTGCATCAGGTCAGTTTGCCTGTCAGCATAATTCCAGTGGAAATTTGCCAGAGAGAGGTGTCCTTTAAGAGACCCTCCCTTGAAAAATAATGAATAGTATCAGTAGAGAGTGGAAGGTTAAAAAGGAGGTTATATGTATTACTTCCTACGTGTATTAAAGAGCAATTCACGACACATGCTATTTCCATTGTTTAAATATTTCTTAGCTAATCAAAATACCCCCCAATGGTAAATGGCAAAATGTGCTCCTCAAATATCTTTACTTTACTCTTGTGTCTATAACAGTTTTATTCATGTGACATTTTATAATGCATTAAATAGGCTTTTTGTTAATATGCATAAGCTTTGTAGACTTTCATTTAACATAGCATATGGAAAATAGTTGAACTAATATACAGTGTTTAGTTCCTGTGCCATGACTTTGAGAGAGAATATTGTTGATAAAATTAGACTAATTGAAAGATTCAAAACACTAGAAAAGTCTAATGGACAAGTTTGACAGACAACAGACTGGATGGTAAGAAGGGAAAAAGTTTCTTAAGCCAAAAGATATTACTCTGAATCTACTCATGAATTGCTAGTTCCTTTCAAATGCTCCTACTGTAGTAATACACAAATACATAAATATATATGCGTCTTTTACATGTGAGACATGACTATGCCAGCCATGTTAGGAAGACACTCCTATTGTAAAGTCTGTGTGTGTCAAGGTATAAGGTATTGTTGAAAGGAGACAGATTGCTGCTCAATCGGCAGTCAAGATAGCATGCCGGGCTAGACGTGTCATTGCCAAGGAAAGAAATGCCCACTAGTAAACACAGACTTCGCCAAATCCTGGATGCTCCATGTTTCGCTATCCACATTTATTTGTTGTCAGTGATAGTCATGTTGTTGTCCTACAGTTTGTTGACTCTGCTTACGGCCAAGTCTGTATTTTTGTTATGATGACAGGGGGATGGAATAATGCATAATGTATGATGGTACATACAGTATGTGGAGTCAGGTGCAAAAGTGCCTTCAAACTGTTTGTATTGTTAGTTGTATGTTTAAAATATCAGAGAAAAAGAATTCCCTATAAAAAGAGAAATCAAATCAACGTTATAAATACATTACATTTTTGTATTTTGCATATTTTGTAGGTGTGAATAGATTGAGGTCACCTGGTCCAAACAGGCCTATTTTTGTACGAAGAGGAAAACTGTTGCATGCGTGTCCTGAAAGAAAGGACCATACAGTTGTAACTTAAGGACATTCCAGATGGCTGCAGAGAAGCCAGAGCACTGAAGCACTTAAAACCAGTTTCAAAGGACAATAGATGATAAAAAAAAAAAAATTGACAGTGATATTTAAATGAAGAATTTATAAAGGTACAACTACAAACTGATTCAATCTCCTTCCACTTTTAATTTTGTGTGCCACAAATCCTGTATAACTCTTAATGTTGGGTACTGTAGTGACGAGGAAGTATCTTCAGTGTGTCATGGAAGTAACACCCTGAGTCGTCTTCTTCTTTCAGAGGAGTTTTGGACCCAATACCCTGATGCTTACTCATTTAAACACTTGCAGTAGTGGGGTGTTGGTTGACATTAAATAATGACAATATTCCCAATAGCAGCTGGGAAAGTCCAATGGAAGGCATGCTGAGGTTCGTGATGGATCTAGATAAATCGGTACCCACAGGGGTTAGAATAAAACTTTGTTCATATTAATGAATTGAAATTAAACATTTTACTGGTATCCACAAACCACATTGCCGGCTGTTAACCATAACTATGGCTCTTTCCTCATTGTATTGTTTTCAAAAACAAATACTTTATCACTGTTTGGACAGATCATGAAGTCATACAAGCAGTCAACAATTTGAAAATGTTGAATTTCCTCTTATATTTAATGCAGAAAGCATTCAATCTAAAACAAAGTGGCTTGCTTTAGTTGTTTTAAACAGTTTGCCTGATCAGGAGCTGGCATAAGATTTTTCATTGTTTCTCTACATTTCATCAATTTTAATTATCAGGCCCTTCAGACAGATGCAGTTACATTAAACATTTTATTAAGCTGCAGCTAGGTTGGCTTGTCACTTTGCCCATTGGCATTATTTATCAGTGTCACACACTGTCTTACAAAGTGATTACAGTTGTAATCTGCATACTGTAATTTAGTTTTTATAAGTCTCTCTTACTCATGTTAAAAACACGATGTAATGTCACTGTAAAATCACGTCTTTATATTGGACAAATTTTCAGCTATTATTTGAAAAGAAATTGTCAGATATCCAAATTCGTATGGACTGTTTCATCCTAATTTTTCTGACATTTCTCTACCACTCTGAGTGGTGTAATGTAAAAAGGTACAAGTTGTACAAGATGTATTTAGTATACTACTATGCAAGTATTTTGCATAAATCTCAGATATATCAGCCTTTGAGAAAATCGGACATAAATGGTCATTGTTAAATTGTTCTATGTCTTCAAATGAAAGGCTGATATCTCCCTTTGACTCTGAAACATATGACACAGTGATAGCTTGATTTCATCTTTTCCCTGAGATTAGATCTCCAATTTTCATTCTGTTGTAGGCCACATTTGATCAGAAGCCATTTTCTTTGTATGATGACATAAAGCCGCACATTTCTGTAGTATGCTGCTTTGACTGAGAGAAATGCAGCATACAGAAAAGAAATACGATCTCTGCGGATACAGGAACATTTTCGTTCTGAATGCTTGTAATTTTAACATGTACCGTGAAGCACAGAAAGTTCATTATTTATTTTGTTAGGCATGTGTTTGGTAGCTTTTGGGCAATATGACAAAAGGACAATATAAATGTCTTTACCAAAAGGTACATTTGTCACATTGTTTCTACCGTACCAGCCATTCCTTTATTATCAGTGGTTGTATGAGGTCACTGTAAGCGTGTTGCAAGACAATGAGCATGACTGCTTTATGGTTATATTGCCTTTTTTCATCAGTGTGATGAAGTACCTTGTTGTCAATTATTTAATTTGCTCCATTAGCCATTTACAGCTTCTCTGTTGTTCCATAAAATTAACTATATTGTAATATGTCCCAATATTCCGATTGAAATCACATTAAATGTTAGGATTTATTTATTATCCACCTACAGCACACGTCTTTCTATCTATGAGTACATATTAGATATTTGTGCTGATGGTGAAAGTACATAATACATTTTCTTCTGTGTCTCTGTGGCAATATAACTGTGTCACTTAATGGCTTTGTGTCAGGACAGGCTCAGGCTTACACGCTCCTTTTTAGATAAGAGCAGTGAGGTTGGGTGACAGAACGCTCTAAGGCTTATGTGTCAGAGGGTAGCAGTGGACAGCAGCTATGAAAACCTCTCCAGCTTTAAATGTAGCATTTGCCAAGGAGAGGATGATGGGTTTGTAGCACTGCAACTTGCCGTTCAGTCAGATGCCAAATTGGCTAACATGCTTTTTGACTTTATTACATGATCTGACTGCATGACTACCTCTGGTTGAACACTAATGAGCCAGCACTGTAAACTGCTTCCATTCAGTCATCCCAAAACTTGCTGCAACCACTCAGGAGTCACTTAGGTGCCCACAACCAAAACACAATGTTACAGATTTATGACCAGAAAAAAACACTTGAACTGTTGACCTGCTATCTCAGAGTCAATAGAGGTCCCAAGCTGTCAACAAACAGGCCCACAGGCAATTACTTGCATTTGAGTGTCAGACCTGCTATTTTGACTGCACTCACACTTCAATTATGAATCCAATGTCTCTCAGAATGCCTTTGTTTTTATTTACTTGCAGAGTTGGGAATGTTTAGGTCAGTTGTTCACATATTGTGATTAGCTTGGAAGAAGAATAATGAGAAGTTATTGGCTTTCCCCAAAACTAACATATTACTAACATATTAACAAAGAAGGACTCCGAGTTGATTTACCCTCAGATCGGGTACTCTGAGTTTCCGGTTGATTTGAGTTAGTGCAGTCACTCTGAGTAGGTTCACTCTGACCTAAGCGCGTGCACCACTACGATAAAAAGGCAGCATTACTACGAGAGACTGAAGCTACATTTCCTTAATGGATGATGAAGTGGTGAATCTGACCACCATCTGAGCTTTTTGGCTGAAGTTGATATTACATTTGAAATATTAGTTCAGCTTTAACCTGACAGCGACAAACAGAGACAGCTACTGAAGATGAAAAATAAAGAAAACATTGAGACATGATTGTTAGCTCACATCCGGATCCAGTTGTAATGTGTTTGATAATTTGGATGTTAAAATATAGCAGATTTTTATAATTTTGACATCTACTCTGATCTTTTCTCAACAGCTATTTTATTAAATGTAGTTAAAACAGGTTCAAACTGCCTCCACAGCCTAATAAAACCATTCTGCAGCTGCTGCACCTCAGAAATATGAAATCCATAGCCTGCTTCATATCATCAGCAATATAATCTTTAATATTATAGGAATAATGTTCCATCAGTGCGAGCAGGCACATCAAAGTAACAGAGATGGGCCTTATTATTCATTGATCTTGCTTATTTAAAAATGTGTAAAGATTTTTACAATATAAACTGAAACTAAACAATTTAGTGGAGCTGCTCTAACAGACTGGCAGCTGTCTGTGTGCACAGAGACTATAAAGTCACCATGTTAAATGAAAAAGAGAGAGAGAAGAACATCCTCTCTCAAACAGAAGGACACACAGAGGTTTTATCTGAGCTGAGGATGCCATAAGCTTAAACAGTCCTTGAGTAACAAAACAATATCCAAACATACAGTAATCTCAGCTGATTAATGTGTTTCAATTTGAATCCATCAGGAGACGGAAAGAAACCCATAGAGATTGTTGAGGAAAACCTGAGCGAGCAGGTTAGGTTCTCAGAGTCAGTTACTACGGCAACTCAACCAGAGTTAAAGTTACCTCCCTTTCTGGAAAGGGAGTTTCCCTCAGTTCAGGGTTAACATACTCAGGGTTTTCAGAAAGCCCGCTTTCTGGAACGGGGCTCAGGTTCTGTCTTAATACTTATAGTTATCCTATGAATTGTCAGTGTGCAGATGCTACATTTAGCCTAACTGTTTCAGTACTGATGCCCTGGCTGAAATTTTACAGTCTAAGACTGTATTTGTCCCAGGCAGATTTAGATAATCTTAAACCATGCCAATGGCAACAAAAACAGTTTGTCTACTTACTTGGCTAAAAAGGAATAACAGATGAATATATCCCTTGTGGACACAAATGCAACATTGTTGCTCAAGTACATAATAAAGGCTCTTTAAAGGAAGTCTGACATTTTGGGAGACATGCGCCGAGAGTTCCAAAGAAAATCCACCATATGCCTGTACAGTAAATATAAAGCTTGTGCCAGCAGCCAGTGTCTCTGCCGGTTGCCTGGCAACCTCACGGGGACGACAAGACTCCAGGAGGTGAATGTGCCTGGCCAACAAATGCACAAACCCCTGTGAAACCACAACATATCATTTGTACACTTCAGGTCTTGGGCAGATGAGACAAGCTGTTAGCCCCTGTTTCCAGTCTTCATGCTGAACTCTGCTAACTGGCTACATATTTGGCTACATAGTTCCCATGTCAACGTGTTGGTGTTATCAATATCCTGGTCTGTTGTTAGCAACATGAATCACCGTATTTTCTAAAATGTCAAAGTTTACGCTTGGAGGCCCACACATGCGTGCACAGAGGCTCATACTGAGTGTGCTTTTGATTTTTAATTAACTGTAAATTCTGATAATTTAAATATGTCTCACTCACTCCGCAATTAGTAAAAAAAAACAAGACTCGGCCCTAGCAGAGATTTGTAAATGTCAGACAGTAAATGTCCACACTCTTGTGCATTGCTCTTGTGTGCATACAAACTGCCTAGGAGGTAATACGTGAGAGGGAATCATGCTGACATCTCCACTTTGTCAAGTCCATTAAACTTTACAGTGCTGGCTCATTGGAGTCTCAATGAACCAGCTCATTTACTGACGAGATGAAAGCCCCCTGTTGGGTCCAGATTGATGTGTATGTAATATTTATGTATATTCAATCCAATGCTTCCTTGCATGGAGTTTATACAAAGGTGATGTTTTGTTACATTATGTTTTCCTAAAACTATATTTTTCTAAAAGCTGGAAGAGGGATCTGACTGCTTTATGTAAAAAAAAATGTACTTGGTCTTTTAGCATTTGCACTCAGCTCTGCTTTACAGGGGTTGAATGCTCATTAAGGATAATACACTGTCTTATCTAACAAAGGTCCTTCAGGTCTTTTCAAGTCGATGACCTTTGTAATGAATATATGTGTAGGTCTTAGGAGTATTATTCTGATATTCAGATTTTATTTAAACTGAGAAAGTCATTGCTGTGATAAGCGTCACAAAAATGCTTGAAATTTGCAGTGCTTTTATACCACAACCTCCATCCTCAGACACAAACCACCTTTAGTAGCATTCTGTGTTGTTTGTTGTCAAGTGTGATACCAATAATTCATCACTGTACTCTAACTCTATTTAAGATTCATCTGCTGGATTTCACATAGACTCAGCTGACTTACACAAATAACCTGTGTGAGGGGAAGTAGGGCTTCATTTAAATCCAAACGAAAGTTTTTGCATTTGTGAGTTGACATTTAACTCTAATTAGTTTATCATTTCTCCTCTTTTTTTATTTGGCAATCAAGCTTGGAGCAATGAGAGACGACGTTTTAATTTTATGCCATTCGTGATTTAGGTTTCCAACTATTCTCTCTTGAGAATTGTTTTATTGTAGTTTATTTTTTGTTGAAGAGAGTCACAGTCAGCTTTACTGTTGGTAAATTGCGTTGAAGGGGTCATGAAAGCATGTCTGCAGGATGTTTGCTGTACACAGATAATTCAGCATTCACCTTCATGGTGATCTTAGGTAATTGTCTAGCTTTACACATGTCTGGTCCTATAATGACAGCCATGAAATCCCACATTAGGCTAAGCTCTAGATATTCCCAGAATTCACCAGTGGGGCTCAAAGCCCTTTAGAGGCCATCCTCACCTAACCCCACTGTTATCTGTAATTGGGTACCTGTGAGGTATGGATGATTCACACAGCTGACCTTTGAGATGGCTTGGATCGCTGTCAGTGTCTTGTATAACAGATGTCAGCTAATAGAGTAGCACCCAGGTCTAACTGAATGTAATCAGTTGAACAGCTAAAAAAACATTATACATAAAAGGCAACTGTTTACAAGTCTGTGATTTGATAAACCACTGGATGACTTTGTTGTGCTCAGATTTTTGCAGCATGTGGTTGAAATATCCACCTCCAGTTTTTGCTGCCTAAAAGAAGATAAACTCTAGCAGAGAAATGCCAACTATTCATTTCTGCATCTAGTGTGAAGTGTGGTCACTTAATTGAAATCTGCTGTGTCCACAGGTAGCAGCAATTCAAACTTTAGTGAGAACCAGCTTCTTAAAAGCAGTTAGTAAGTTGCTAGTCTACCCACCTACACCTCCGTTATTTTAGGTTTTCAAGTGCAACTAATTTTTAATTGACAGACCTACAAAGAAAGAATACATTTGTCGCTGAATGGATTTTCAATTAAACATGAGGTTACTTTAAAGGTTATTTAAACTGAGATCATAAAATATTATACAATATATGGGCTGCTGAAAACCCCTTTTAAGCAGCTTACAAAAGCCACAGTCCATCTTCTTGTGCCAGCTTTCTGTCATTCAGTGTACTTGTGTGCACCCTATGCTCTGAGCACTATTCTGTAGCACAGAGTTCAGACTGTTTTGTCAGACTTTCTATGGAAAATAGACACAAACCAAGCCAGGCTTGTAAATGCAATGCCTCTAATTTAGAGAAAATATGTTTCAGTGTTTGGAAATGTGCAGAGAGGTAATAATAAATTCAGTGGACAGCAAGAGGGACATCTGTCCCAAATACAGTGAATAGATGATAATAAAATAAACCCAGCCAGCAGACCTCATAGGTGCAGGGCCTCTGCCCCTGATGTTTGCTTTTGTCAAATATAAAGGAAAGACGAGTATGTTCAGTGTTTAATGCGATTAGTGTGTCTGAACATACACATCTGATTCTGTTTTCTCAGAGTATTACATCTGTAAACATAGTTATGACTTATTGGTTTGGATGGATGGTTGTTTGTATTATTGATGGTGCTTTGTTTTTAGGATGTTATGAAACTGCCAATGAACTGTGTGGATGAGTAGTCATTGTATTGTTATTCAAGATTGAAGTGCTAGTAGGAAAACAAAAGCTTAGAACTATATTTGAAAATCATCACTGTGCAGATCATCTGTGGGAGGTGCTTGTAAATATAGTTGTGCGTGTGTGCACTTTTGTCTGGCTTGCAACTTTAGAATGTTTAGACAAAATAGTTTTACAGTGCAGAACGATTTATTCATAGGTTAGTAGATTTTCAGTTTTAAAAAGGCTGATATAAATCTTACATTATGCAATTTACAACTAGCCTGGTTGCCTGGCAGTTGACTGATGCATTGACTGACAAAAAAGTTTATGGGGATTGTTTAGCTAATAAATACATGACCGGGGCGGGTTTATACTTTTGTTTTTTTGCGCTGTCTCAGTATGTTTACTGAAAGGTCGCGGGCCTATTCTCCTGATGCTGTAATGTAAATCTGTTGGGCACATTTACCTCAGAAAAAACAGTGAATTGCCAGTGGTCAGTGCGACAAGAAGGTCACTATTCTGGGGAAGAGAAAGAGGGACTGCTAGTGAAAGGGAAATTGGTAAGAATAAGACAAAGCAGGGAAACGAGAATATTTTCTCCCAAAGCGAGAGGGAATGTTCTTTTCCTAAGATGCGATAGGAGAGAACCATAAAATTGTCCATTTGCTTTAAATTGCAAAATATTGAGCTCAAGGTTATTACGTCTCCTGGGTCTTTGTATACCTTCACCTGTCATCACTGGGCCACATCGTATCATAATAGTAGTGTCCTGTGTAGTGCTGCCATGAGGGATGCATGAATTGTGAATGAAAGTAAAGCACTGTTTTGAAATGATAATAAACCGAATAGACTGCTCTTCACACATCACAATTTGCACTCTGTGGGTATAGTGAAGAGCTTTGATGTGAGGAGGCAATTATCCTTGTATCATATTTAATACAACAGTTTGTTGTTTTCTATTTTCTATCATGGTGCAATGTTGGCTGAAAAAGGGAACGGTAATTATTATGAGTTCTATTTCTTTAATCGTTGTTCTTGGAGGTCAACTCTTTCTACTTATCCATCTCTTAAAGTAAACTGAATATACAATACTTGTACTTATACATGACTTTTTTGTAAGAGTCACATACATTATGTGCCATGAATACATTACTGACTCTATATCTGTCAAACAAAGAGTCAGGCCTGACAATGTGAATACAAGAATGAAAGTATACCGTGCTTGTGGCCCTGTGAGACTGTGATGCTATACACACAGCGGAAAACCAAATTGTTGTATGAATGAAAAATGGAGACATCTTTGCCAATATTCAGGATCCTTCAAACTAGTGGGAAAATGCTAAGTTAGGCCTGAGGGGGATGTCGGAGAAAATGCCAAGTCAGCTAGATCAAAGGGAGTGTTCTCTCTCTGTAATGTTTTGATCTTTGGTGCATGGAGCTTTACATTGACAGATTTTTCTTCACCTATCTGATACAGGGTGCACACATGGGTGAGTGAGCCAAAAGTATATACAAGAGAGTATTGTATGCAATGTAGTTGTGTGAAATTGGACATTAACAGGTTAGCATTTTATGTGAGTGTTAAAGGCACAAGACTGATCTAGTTTGAGGTACTTATCCACACTCAGTCTATTACCTACAGTAGACGGCGGTTGATACGCCTCCAGTGTGAAGAAACAGGCAGCAGTCAGGAGGCAGCTTCTCCAAACTGGGGGCATACAGACAAGATTTATTACCATCAGTAATGAGGACACCACAAATGTACCTTTGCTTGAGTTAAACTTGATAAATGTGGATCACAGAGTAGATGGGGCTATCCAGTGATCATTCTCAGATTTCTAACCTGAGCTCAAGGAATTCTTTACTTAACTCAGTTTGGATGTATTGACAAAAGTTTAGTACAGTGGCTCCGGAAATGTTGCTTACTCATTAGTTTAACTAGTTATTACAATAAATATGCATGAAGCATGACTCATTAACAGCAATGTCGTCACTTCTCGCTATGGTTAAAAAGAGCCCGTAGTGGGGTGCTATTTTTATCTTAATAACACCAATTAAGAAACAGACAGGCCGCCTTGTCTATGATGAACCTGACCTCAAGGGAAAGTCTTTTTATGTAGACTAGAGGTGCAGACACATCGTTAACCACTTGGTTTATTTATGGTTTAATTTTAATTTCTCCCTTTTTTTATTCGTCTTCCACAGCAGGGTAGAGAGGGGAATTAATCAAGCCACAGTAAAGCTGATGTGGGGAATACATGTTGTTAATTTCAGGCAATAAACAACTGAGCAGGGGTAGTAAAGAGGTCACACATCTTATTCTGCCATCTTAGCATTGTACAGGATTTCTCTCTGTGAGGTACTGTGGAAGGTGTTTCATTTGAATAACTGATTCACAAGAAAATGAATGAAGCAGTTTTTGAATGCTGAAAATTCTCTTAAAACAGAAGCCTATGTCCATTTTCTGACTTTAAGTTATGTTTGCATGTCATAAAAAAGCATTGCCCCCTCAAAACCTTAAACATAGCTGTTCTTGTAGGGACTAAAGAACAAATCTTCAATTTTGAATTTAGCAGGTGTAAATATCTTTAAACTGTGCCCACTAAAGATAAAATCTGACACTGCCTGTTTCATTTATGTACAATAGATAGCACACTAACAGATAAGAACGTTGCATGTTTTCTGTTTTGCTGCTGTATTTCTGCTATTTCAAAGAGATGCCAGATTACTAATCACCCATTAATATGCTTTGCCTCTCCTCTGTTCTTCTGTACAGATCTTGGCCAATATTATCATTTTCATGTGTGGCAACATGGCGGGGGCGTACCACAAGCATCTGATGGAGTTGGCACTTAAACAAACGTATCAAGACACCTGCAACTGCATCAAGTCCCCAATTAAGCTGGAGTTTGAGAAGAGACAACAGGTAACGTGGTCAATAAGTCTTAATCACCATTGAGTCAGTGAAAGTCGGGCAGTGTGAGTGATTGAGTACACAAGGTACTCTTGCTGGTGTTGATTACAATAATGATGAAAATGATGGGGAATAAAAATGTCTGCAAATGAGGAATAGATTATGCTAAGCGAATGAGGAGACTGGCAGTGATGATAATGATGATTATGGTGACTGCAATGTCTGCAAGTGAACAATTAAAACATTATGGCACACCCAGGACTTGGAGATTGTTATTTAATTCTGAACAAAATAACTGATGTTGATCCAAAAAGGGTGTTAAAGTTTTTTTCACCCCTCTGAAAGTAAATGTTTGTTATTTTTTTGTTCAATGTGCGTGCCTTTCTCATCCACCCGCACCATCTTGTATATCATCTCTTCATAAGCTGCCACTGCATTTAGTTGAGTGAATCAAAAACTGGATGTAGATCCAAGCTACTAATAAGAGCTTTTTTTACAGCATGATGACTGTGTGGATTCTTCCAGTCTGGGGTTCAGGGATCCCCTTTAGGGGCATAGAGCCCTCCAGTATATGTGCGGTTGGCAGAAATGGAAAATCCTGACCCACAATCAGTTTAAAGTTCTCTTAAATTGCTGTCCACCACCTTTGAGCCTTGGCACAGTACCATAAGAAATTAGGGTGCCCAGGGCCTCCCCACATCTCTAGCATGCTTGGCCCTCTCTTAACCCCACCCTGTGTGGCTCTGTAGAGGTCCAAGAAACTCTATTCTGCTTACCTGCTTGCCTGGTCTATCCAGTAAAGCAGAGTAGTGCATTGATGCTCCCCAGTATTTCAGTAAGGGTACTGAGTTTTGACAGAGTCACTTAAGGGTTTAAATATGGACCCCTTAAACATATCCTTACATATCCCCGCCCCGATGTTAAATTGAAATCTGTGCCCTTGCCCGCACTGAGTACCGCTATGGTGTTAAATATTTACTCTGCAGCCATTTATCAATTATTTTCTTGCTGTGCTTGCATAATTTCGCTGACAAATTGTGATCACGCGCACAGTCATGGATCCTTCCGGCTCTTCTTGTAACTGTCTGGGGTTGATTCCTGTGGTTTAAGCAGGGAAGGAGTCCACAGAGGATTCATGTCAGGTGCTTTACAGAATGTGGTAACTCTTAATGACCTCAGTTAGTGTGATGATTATGTTGAGTCCCTGAAGCCTACTGCATGTGCTTAATTCTCTGAAGTCGAAGCTCTTTAGCATTCTGGGAGTGCTGGCTGAAATCTTTGCAGTTGATTAACAATATATAAGCAGATCTGCAACTAGATTTACATCTGCAGCAAATTAGTCCATTTGCAAACAGTCTGTGGACAAGCATCTCTTGGTACTTTGTGTGTGTGTGTTTTTGCTTAGGAGATTTTGGGTGACAGTCATTAGATATCAATACAGTCGTACAATTATCTGCAAGTCATCCATTATGACATTTTCAAAATTACATTGTTTAACTTATGGGTATTTGTATCATTAGTAAATGCGGCTGCATTGTAACATTACTCTTTTTCTTTTTCCTACTGTACACCATTGAGAAACAAAAAGTAACATATTTTATAGTTATTGTCCAACTGAATCTGTCTTCCCATACAGGTCTGTTGCTTAATTTTTAAAATACATATATATAATAAATACCTGCATCTGCCATTGCCAAATGTCTTCTTTTCATGATATGTAGCCAACCAGCCCCATTCTATGTGTATCTATGCATTTTTGCATTACTCCACATGCATGTGTAACGTTAGAGCAGGTTAGGCAAGTGGTTGCAGGTGAACGCAGGTGGTGCTGCTGCTTACAATCAGCATGGCTACCTGTGAGAAAACAGCAAGGTGTTGATTAAAGCTTACTGCTGTTTCAGCGTGGGATGTGTCTAGCTTATTGCCATAGCTGCTGCAGTTGTTACTTTTGTGTTCAGTCAGATGAGGGTGAAAGCAGCTGTTGTTGTGAAAGTCCAGGCTTTTGGTGGAGCTGGTTAACCATGGTGAATCCAGCTTGTGTGGTTACATGCTCTGGAGGAAGTGTTTTACAGTAGCCCTGGAGGGCCTCTGCTGTCTGCGACAGATGGTTGTTACTGTGCAGGGATGCATTTCTCTCGGTGCTCATAATATATGCTGTTTGCTACATGCTTTTATCCAGAGTGCCCTGCAGTACAGTGAGTGCATACATTTTCGGTGCGAGTGGTCCAAGGGGGACTAGGAGAATTCATCATAAACCTGAAGCCCTTGTAGCGTTTGTTAGCAGCCACTATGGACTTCTACTTCACGTAAAACCCTCTGAGCCACAGCAAAGGTGCAGGGAGATGATCAATGTTCCTGAAAACTGGTTGAGTTGGAGGTGACATTGGCCTAATAAAGCATTTCCTCCCATCTTGAACTTCTCACCTTGAGAAAAGTTTTATTTGCTGACTACTGTGTGTTGGCTTGGAGTAATGCCTACTTCAGCCTTTGACAAAAGCAGAGACCAAATGGTCAAACTATAATTAAATTAGATAATGTTACGTGAATAATGCTTGAGTTTGTCTTCTGGTGACTGTCATTAAAATATTGGTAGATTGTGGGGCGTCCCTGTGGCCCGCCTGGTTGAGTGCATACCAGAGGCACAGTCCTTGTACACAGGCAGCCCGCGTTCGAATCCGCATGTCTTCCCCTCTGTCTCTCCCTTTCACTCTATATCTCTCACTATCAATAAAGCTGTAAAATGGCCAAATAAATATCTTAAAAAGTGGATTGTAAAATAAACATTTTTTTACACTGATTCATTTGAGTTACAGAAAGTCATCCTGACACAATGTAGTGCCCATTTACCTTCACTTGAAGCTTACATGGAGGCTGGTGACATAATGGTGCCAACTTTTTGTCTCCTTCTGTCATCAAAGGTTGATGCTTCAGAATTAAATTAGGACTGAATCCAATTATCAATTTGCTGAAAACATAGAACCTTTTCAGTGATAAGTCAAGGTCCCTAGTGATTATACTTTTGATTATCTAAACTTTTGATCCAAACACTTTTTGTAAAGTCTAAAGTCAAAGCTTTGTTCTTTGCATTTGTCACTGACAAACAGTGAGCGATTATTGTGGGCGACCGAGCAATAAATCCCTCTCTGAGGGTAAAACAAATGAACTATTGGGCATCTTTTTGCACTGTCTTTTCTTCATTTGCACTCACCAAGATGATAACCTCCCTCCCCCACATTTCTCCTTCTGTGAGCACCCAATTAAATGTATTTCATAGTTGGACTTGGGGACTTGTTAGCTTTAAGATTTGAAATTGCTGTGTTTATTTCCTCTGCAGTAAGCATCAAAGAATCCAAAAATAAATCCACATGAACTTTATCAATCTTAGTGTGAGCATATAATTTGTTGTGATATATGTCAAAACCATTTAGGATATAGGGTATTCAATCATATGTGTTTTTTTAGCATGATAATCTCTTTTTTGGGGGCTGCTTCATTTTCAGCCTATAAGCCATCAGTTTTGCAGATTTATACCTGGCTTTGTAATATTTTTGTTTAATTTTCATTTCATGTTTTTAATCTCCTTTGCATGAATATAAATGATCTTTGTTTCTTCTAGATGCTGATTGTGTTTAGATAGGTTTATTTTTCGTGTTTTTTTCCTGACCATCCCTCTCCTACTTCTTCTCTCTGTGTGCCGTGTCATTAGGAGCGTCTCCTGTTGTCTTTGCTGCCAGCTCACATTGCCCGTGTGATGAAAGCTGAGATCATCCAGAGACTGAAGGGCCCAAACTTCGGGCAGATTGAGAACACAAACAATTTTCACAACCTCTACGTCCAGAGACACACTAATGTCAGGCATGTATTATTCATTTGAATTGCCCTTCACGTGACTGAGCTGTACTGTACTGAATTGTAACTGCACGACACATGCACACTATCTGACAAACACATACCTTGTCTATGTGTCTAAGAGTACAGATTTAAATACAGAGCAGCCCAAATGTATATTCATGTTTTGGAAAGCTATTTTCTGGAAAACTTGAAAAATCATTGTATTGTAGTATATTGATTTTTCTTTTCCATCTAGTATACTGTATGCTGATATAGTGGGATTCACACGGCTGGCAAGTGACTGTTCACCTGGAGAGCTGGTGCACATGTTGAATGAGCTGTTTGGCAAATTTGATCAAATTGCCAAGGTAAACATTTACTTACTAGACTTGGGCAAAATGTAAAAATTTCTGTCGGAATGTCATAATCCTGAATGAACCTGGTCAAACATAGATGATTTCCTTCCACACCAATTTGCAGTGTAGAAAGTGAACATATTTTAACAAAAATACATTTTCTCCCAGCAATCCTAACTATAACTAGTAAACATACTGTATGAATTTTGGATAGAAGCCTCTCAAAATCATAGAGCAAGAGCTTCTCTCTGTACAAAATTGTTGCTTATGTCATACATGGACAAACTGGTTATAGAGAATATAGAGACTGCTAAAAAAAAACTAACGAAGAATAAATGCACCTACTGTATAAGGCATTTTCACTGTAAAAATGTGGATCTTCCCTTAAATGATATGTGATTCAATAAATATGCTATATGTACTGTGAGTGGGACCTCTATCTGACCCTGTGTGTCTGAGCCCATAATCCACCATTTTTATATGCAGGAAAATGAATGCATGAGGATCAAAATCCTTGGCGACTGCTACTACTGTGTGTCTGGCCTGCCGGAGTCTCTGCCGAACCATGCGAAGAACTGTGTGAAAATGGGGCTGGACATGTGTGAGGCCATCAAGTAAGTGCAAGTTACGTAACAGTGCTGCTAAAGAATGACAGTTCTATTTTTGGAATTTTCCCTGCTTTCACTTTACTGTTCGGTTTATCTAAGGTTATCATATAAACGCCCCCCGGACCCTGTAGCACTGGTGTTGGGAAGATTTTTGGCTTTAGTGATGTTAAAATATGTGAAAAATGTATGTAAATAATTGATGAAGTAACATGCACAGCAGAGGCTCATTTATCATACTCCAACCTCATAAAAACTGAATGCAGAAATGAAATGCCATATTTACCTCATGCTGATTCTTGTGTCTTTGAACTCAGTTACGCCATGAAAACTCTCAAGAGTCTCATTACACTTCTGGAAATTTTAGTTACTACTTTTGAATACCTGCATTTCCGAGATGGTTCAGATATGCCTTTAATCTCAGAGCTTACATAACCACGTTTTCAAGCTTTCTCGCCTGTAATGATGAAAAGTACTTGCTCAGCATTAGTTCAGATGTAGGAATTATTCCTGATTGCCAATTTAGCTACATCAATATGTGGAGGAAAAAGTGTGAGGTGTTATCTCACCTCAAGGCAAAGACTGAGACAAAGGGGAGGGAGCCGTGACAGAATTAATGGAGAGAGAAAGAACTCAAATAACTGTTTAATCAAGAACATTTCAAAATTAACACCATAAAGGTCACAGAGGGAGGCATGGTCTCTAATTTTTTAACGAGGCATATGGTGTGGGTGATAATTCCACATTAAATAACACTTGGCTTTGGTGCATGACAGGAAAGTGCGAGATGCCACAGGGGTTGACATCAATATGCGTGTCGGCGTGCATTCTGGGAATGTCCTTTGTGGTGTGATTGGACTTCAGAAATGGCAGTATGATGTCTGGTCACATGATGTCACGTTGGCAAATCATATGGAAGCAGGAGGTGTACCAGGGTAAGTGAACTGGTAGCAAAGCTAGAGCACTTCTTTTTACCTAAGGTAACATTGCATAGTATTATAGTGCTATTTATAGAAATTATTTGTGGAGATGGAGATTACATTCACGAAGAAAGAAATGTTTTAACTGGTCAACTTTTTTCTTATAACTGTACTTTGGATGCAGCTGCAACCAACTGAAATTAAAGCAATGTACAATGAAACTACACATAGTATGATTGTGGAATCAGGACAAAGCAATTGATGGCCCTTAGTCGGCTGGGGGTGAGTTTATTGTCCTCCTCCTACCAACATTGGATGAAGCTGAGTAAGAAGATTAATTTGGGTCCAAATGAATGTCTAACAAACTTCACTGCAGTGCGGTGGCTGCAGCTGGCTTGACCAGTGCTGCTGTTGCGCTGTCAGTGTCCGCTTTTCACACTGCACGATATCAGTTCTGAATTTGTATTTCACTGCATCAGAAAATGGATGCCCTGCCCTTACATATTTTTTCCACCAAGTTATGTGCACCAGTGCATGAAGGGCTGAGAATTACGTGCACAGCTTAAATTCTGTGTGCACTTATGCGATATTTATGTGGTATTGGAGCCCTGATTCTTATTCACAGCAAACCACTGATAGATCTGTTCATTGCTAGGCGAGTCCACATCACCTCAGTGACACTAGAGCACCTGAATGGTGCCTATAAGGTGGAAGATGGAGATGGGCAAGAAAGAGACCCTTACTTGAAAGAACATGGAGTCATCACTCATTTGGTCATTAACCCAAAGGTACTGTAGCACATCCATCACATTCAGTGAAATGGATATTCAACACAGACGATAATGCAATAAGGTAACAGTGTCTCCATGTTTGTCCAGGTGGAGCGACGCAGCCCACAGCATCATTACCGTCCCAGACACACTCTTGACGGAGCAAAGATGAGAGCCTCCGTCAGGATGACCCGCTACCTGGAGTCCTGGGGAGCAGCCAAGCCCTTTGCCAACCTGCACCACAGGGACAGCATGACTAACGAGAATGGGAAGATCAACACTGCTGTATGTTATTTTTGCTATACATTGATTAAGGTGGTGGGGAAGTTCAGCTTTAGCTTGTAACCCATCTCTCTCCTCTACTTCTGCATCTAGGATGTGCCGATGGGGCAGTATCACTTCCAGAGAAGATCAGAAAGGCAAGCTGCTCATTTTACAGCTCCAGCACAATTTTCTTTGGCAGGATTATCCTCATCCCTTAACAGTACAGAGACAGACGACAAGATGTTTAATAAGACTAGGCTTCTGCTCGAGGCTTTGATGTGTGTGACTAATGTTATGTGAACTTAAAAGAAATTTTGTCTCTTTTTCTTCTTGGTACCCATTAAAGAACAAAGTCTCAGAAGAAACGGTTTGAGGAGGAACTTAATGAGAGGATGATCAGGACCTTTGATGGGATAAATTCACAAAAGTAAGAGGTCATTCATAAAAAAACAACAATTTTATTGGTCATTTTAAAATGATTGTGCAACGTAGTAAAATACCTGCTAAAACTCTCAAGCTGTAACTGATGAAACATGGCAAACATCAAAGCAAATTATGGCATGTACTGTATCCTAAAATACTGTTTCGAATACTTGCCTCTCCAAAACGTTTTTGGCTATTCCCTTCAATTTTCTTGTTTAAACATCTAACTTACACTGCCTGTGTACGCCCTTTTTATCTGGTCTATAACTATGTTTTTATTCTTCCAGACAATGGCTCAAGTCTGAGGACATCCAAAGAATATCATTATTTTTTCACAACAAATCTTTGGAGAAAGAGGTAAGAGGCAGTACAAGTAGTTGTTTCAAAGAGAGTTGCAGAACATACTGTCACTGCTTTGTCCTCTGTCTACACTTAGCTTACACAGAAACCCTGTAAATTACAGGGGGAATCGTGGTGTCTGAGTGCAACATTGAGAAGCTTTTAAAGTAGCTTCGATATCAGTTTTAAAAGCCTTTTGTTGAAACTTGACCTTCTTTTTCTCCTTTCAGTACAGAGCAACAACCTTGCCAGCCTTCAAATACTATGTCACCTGCGCCTGTTTGATCTTTTTCTGCATTTTTATTGTGCAGATTCTCGTCCTTCCAAAGTAGGTGTGCTTTATTTCAAAGTATAACAGGAGTAAATTACATTATATTTATTGTTGTAGACTCACAACTTTGCAAATGTCTGTGCCTTGATGAGTCAATTTAGCACAATGTCATTTAACTTTCAGTGAACTAGAATTGATTGATTGATGATTTTTTTTAGGACAACTGTCTTGGGGATTTCCTTTGGGATGGCTTTTCTTATCCTTTCCCTGATCCTCTTCATATGTTTTATTGGACACTTCCTGGTGAGTAAATCCACTTATTGCAGACATAATTAGTTAATGCCCTTTTTGTGTTCTTTAAGTTGACTTTAAAAAAAAACCCCTGTATTTAACCAGGATATTCTCGCTGTCTAATGGTACACTTGTGTGCTTAACATTTGTCCTGATGTCATACAAAAGGCCCATGAGTGGTCCAAGTGCCCCTCTGGTCAGCTTAACAGCCCATTAAGTGCCCATGTTGTTGACTTAAGTACACTTCAGGTTAATACAAGGGCCACTCTAGTGTGACACTGGGACAAAAACAATTAATCCTGACCTTGTGCCTGAAACAGTTGCTCTTACCCCCTTCTTTATACAGCAAACACACCAGCTAGTTCTTGTGATTCTAGGGTTTCATGCACACTTTATATGTTTGCTTTGAACATCGTTAAGTCCCCCTAAAAGAGTTCATACAGTGGAATTTATAACAGTGCCCGCACACCTTTTGATATAGTAGGCAGCCATGTCTATAGACTATAGCACTGTAGCTTCTAACCACTGGTAGATAGTCTAGGGCTTTATATGCTCTCTCTCAGCTCTCTTGTGTCATACTCACTGTCTTGAAAGAATAAAGGAAAGACCAGAAAAAGAAAAGAGAATTAGGGAAAGAGAATAAAAGACTATTAAAACATTAAAGGTGCTATAAAACTCCACAAGCCGCAGGCCTATACAACCCATTGCACCCAGTGTCTGATCTTTAGTTCTTTGCAAGTGAGAAGCTGCTGCTTGGCTCTGAACTTTGCTCCCTGTGGATGTTGCCCAAGGCTCAAAAACAAAACACAACGCTCAGTAGCTAATGTTGAAACGCCTCCTGCTGTCTTTTGTCAACTCTGTTTGGCATTGCTGAGTCTTTGGTTTAATTCATGTCTTGTCATTGCCTACTAGTGTGATTCAAGGGGTCCCATGTAATAAACCAGAATCAGCATATAGTTCATGGATCCTTTGTGAATAGAACATTAGACTCCATAATCAATATGTATGCGTTTTCATTGGCAAAGCTTTCAAAAAAACGCTGTCTTTCAGTTTTAAGGGCACATTCAGTTCCTTTGTCCCAGCCTTTTGTCACAAGAGGAGATCAACAACACAAGGATCTTTCGCATCCAATATAGCATTTTAAGAGAAGCTTGCTATTGACATAACATGTCAGATATTTCAGGTCCCATATGTAAGAAGTGAGATTTCCATGCATTTTTTAAAACTATCAGACTTGTGTTCTCGCTAGATACATACTGCCAAAGTGTCAATATGCTCAGTCCACCGAGAAATGCACGCAGTCATATTCAGAAACCTTGCTTTCAGGCGAGCCGTCAATACTTCCAAAGGTTGTGATATCACAGCTATGCTATATATAGGTAAGATGCTGCTATTATTCAATAATGGTGCATAGAGGCTGAGAGCGCAGATGCAGTATTCCTTTCCTTATATAACTTTGGATAACATTTGGTCATCAGGCAGTTTGACCAGCCTGCCAGTTGAATTACCAGAAGAAAAAAAAACACCAGTGTGCATCGCTGTACATGCACTGTACTTTGTTTTTCCATTCCCAATCACAAAGTAAGGTACTGACCTACATAGCATTTCTTATAGAAATGTTGTCATTTTTGGGGGGTGATGCTGGGTACCATTTAAAAATGTCAAACATGCCTATTTGATGAAATGACTTGCATATATATTCTGCTGACTCTTTGAAGTCTTATTCACATGTTTTAATTAGGTCATTATTATTTGAACTGCTGTACTGGAGGGGAAATTGTGCACAAATGCCTTGTTTACAAAAAACTAAATGTGCCCCTTAAGCTCTACATTTCTATTATTCCTGCTGGTGCATGAAACAGTCTGCCATCCTTACTTTATCGTATTATAATGTACATCTCTGAGCTCTTCAAATGTCACATCCACTCAACCTGAGCAATGCTCAGATATTGCTCTGAGTTGACCAAGCAAATGATTTGAGGTTTTGCTGTCACTGTCTTGCAGTGAAACACATTCAGCTGAAGCAGCACAGCAAAGAGCAAATAATTAACCTGTAACATTTGCTAAAGCACGGGAAGATTACATTTTTGCATCAATTAAGATTAAATAAGTAAACGTACTTAAATCATATTGCTATATAGGTAGATGACTGTCTGGATTTATTGCTGGATTAAAATGAAGAGAATGGTTGCACAGTGTGTACTGCTCTTACATACAAACAAACTTCAGTTATAATGACTTGATCAGTGATGCAGGAGGTAGAAGCTTGCTTACAATCCCTTTAGCTTTGCTTTGGTTCTAATAAAGGTTAGGAAATTATTATTAGAGTCAAACTATGGTTTTTTGGAAGCGATATATATGGTTTACTTAAATCATTTTCTAAATGATGATGTCACTTGTAGTGGTTATTTCATAGTGCGGCTATTGCACATAGTCTGAAATATATTGCAGCATGCATCATTGAGGTTTATTGGCCCTCTCTTTCATAATTGTATGCCTCTTGAACTTGTCCATTGGTACTGCTGAGGCAATTAGGAGTTAATCAGTAATAGGTGCTTCAGTGTGCTAACTTGTTATGTATTGTCAAATTAATTTCAAAATAATTGTCCTTACTCAATAGAAGTAAATCATTTGTTATTGAACGTCTGCTCATAGGCATATGTGCGTCATTTACTTACTGTAATTAGTTCCCTTGTGCTTCTTCTGTGTGTTTGAATGTGTCAGTGGCCTTTAATATCTCAGCTCCATAGTCCTCTTTTGTACTTTGACTCATACATTCTTGTTTTTGTGTGCTGTTGTGTGTACGTGTCCCTGCAGCACTGCAGTAAAAGCGCCTCCACTTCTTGGATCTGGCTGCTGAGGTCATCAGTCATTATAGCCAACAAGCCATGGCCCCGCATCACTCTCACCATGACAACCACAGCTCTAATACTCATAATGGCAGTCTTCAACATGGTAAGCTTTAATATGCAGGTACTGCGGTGAGGGAGGGGTAGCACCAATTAGGCACAACTTGAAATGAAATATCACACCTCTTCAGATGTCACCCCACCTATTAGTAACTGCAGTGTAATTAGAAGGAAAGGGAATGCAACATGTGTTGTCACACAAATAAAATAAATTGGCCTCTACTGATGTAAACAGTGGGAAGCAGGAATGTTTGATTTAACAAAATCATATCTATTATCATTAAACAAACTTAAATTAATAGTGCTGTCTTGCTGGGTGTACTTAATACAAAAACAAGTAAAATCTTTATTTCTTGCAACAATATAAAATATGCGGTGCCACAGTGGTAAACATGTCTCAGTCATCATAGTTAGGGGCTGCGTGTGCACCAGCATTTTAATTTAGTATTTATCTCTGTTTTCCATTTCTTTTGTTTAGTATGCCTCAAACTAACTAGATATTCAAACACATAATGAACTACAGAAAAATATCTTATTTGTATTGTTTCCTTTTGCCAAGCAGTATCTCATTTGGCTTTTTCATTATGGTTTTCCCCGCCTAACAGTGGCTTCCCCATTTGCATGTAGTGATAAGGGGATATTGTATATCACAATTGTATTGCTATTCTATTCTTCCACATCAGTTTTCAGATTTATCTGATTGAGGTCTAGTTCTGTAGGGGAAAAATAAAAAGGCTTGGAAAAAGGTGAAATAGTAGCCTGAGGCTTGTGGGGAAGTTGCGTGATAAAGCATGGTGTCAGGACCCTGGTTTAGACCTTCACACAAATCGATTCCAGAGATTATAATCTTGTTTTAGGCCTGACGTGGGTCAGTCGCTCAGGGCGGATGAGCCAAATTAACCTGGCTTTGCTCAGTGTGGCAGCCAATCCTCATCTTATCCTGCAGGTTCACTTTAAAGGACATTATTGAATGGTTGTCACTATTGGCCTCTTATCTAACATGACTCTATTTTTCTCCTGCAAGTATAATGTAGACTAGTTTGTCTTTTCACATGCTGATGTGCAAGACATGCTGACAGGGAAAGTGTGTTTGTGATTTGCATGTGAACTGTTTGTTTGTGTGTGTTTTCTGTTCTCTTCTGTGCTTGATTTGAATTTTTTAGCAGTGACCAAAAATGACAAACCCTTAATTTCTGACGACCTTGTGTTCTTTTTCTAGTTCTTTTTGGAAGACAATGTGTTGCCTCCTGTTCCTGTTTACAATTCATCCAATGAAACACTGTTTTACCTTAATGGACAACTAATGGCCTTCACGGGCAAAGACAATTTCTACCTTCCTGTAAGTGAAGATTACCGTGATCATGACTCAGTATAAATTCATTATTATCTTTGATAACTTGAATAAGTCGAGCAATCTGTCTCTTTTTCTGTCTAGTATTTAATTTATAGTTGCATCCTGGGCCTCATCTCTTGCTCTGTGTTCCTGAGGATAAACTACGAGCTGAAGATGATCATCATGTTGACAGCTGTGGTGGTTTACAACATCATTATTCTACAAACACATGCCCCTTTGCTGGATGAATATAGCAGATTTCTATACAAGACTGAAAGCCTGGACAGGTAGGTGCAAGGTGACAAACCGATACCGTTCAGATAGCGTCAGAGAAGGGTAGAGAGAGTCAAGGTTGGTGGAGAGAGAGTGCTGAGGTAGCCATGTTGAGACAATGTCCATCTGCTATTAATCCTGTGGGATTCTGAGTAAATGGAAAACCATGATATCGAGAGAAAGGCAGTCTACCTCGAGGTTACTTGAGTCAGGAATAGCTCTAAATGGAGGCACCTATGGGGCATCCTTTGCAGGTTCCAGAACCACTTAAACTGTTTTTCTCAATGCCAATATTTTACCCTCACACTATATTTTTCTTTTAACCCCTGCCTACTCAAAGCCCCTGTGGCTAGGGGTCGAAAACTATAGAAAACCTGCAGTATACATCCCCAACCCAGTGACAGCTTGGTTGCATCAAGTCATTGTTTCCCCCACAGCTTTGGTGGAAAGCAAGAGCCCTTGTTGTCTGTAAGGTCAATGAAATGTCAGTGTCAGTGCACTGAATGATAAGTTTGTGTAGCTGAAATAATTGAGTTACAAAATGCAAATACATGTTAGTAGAAATATATTTATATATGGTTGGTTCCATGATGGCATCCCAAGTTTTTTAATTATTTGATGCAATATCGTTTATACAGCCAATCAAATCTTGGATAAATAAGAAATGTCATTGTTCTATCACAGGCAGAGCAGACGGTCACACTGAGCCAGACAGCAGCCGGATACACAGTCTTTAAACATGCATTAGTTTTACTGCCAAAATCTCCTTCTTATCTAACTTTTTAAAAGATAAACATATCTAGTCCCAAAACTAAGCTTGTTGGACAAGTGACCAGACAAACTTTCAGCAGGGGAAAGTGCACTGCTAACATCAGTTTACAGACTTAATGGCCAATTAGCTGTATTAAACATCATTACAGCGGAGCTTCGGTCCAGTAAGATGCTGGCATGGTGCTTGTTTAGTTTTGTCTCTATTCCCCTCAAGTGCCACACCAACACTTTTACTATAATGGTTATTATTATTATGGCAAAAATTATGACTTGAGTTGCAGTTTTTAGTTGGACTGTATATTTCAGTTACAGAACAAACCTGTGTTATCACTTGATTCGACAACTGCACTTGATACAGAGATACATTTTTTGATCAATCTCATCCGACTCATAGAAAGACAGCAGAAATAAAATGATGTTATGAATAATGTACTGAAGAAAATTTGACTGCTTTTTTGTGAACTTACTACTCAGCCAAGAGAGACTGTTGTGATGACCTACAGACAAATTCTGCAGCAGCTCAGTACACATTAAATAGTGGAATAAGTCTTTGCACATTATGACCTCCATTGTTGTCTTACTGGAAAATTAGCAGAATTTCTTATTAATTGCTGGAAGCCCTGCTTGCATATCAAAGTCTTCTGAATGTAATATCCAAAACAAAACTTCTTGGAGCCTGCAGCGCCAATGACTGATTCAATGTCAGTAAACAAAGAGGCATCAACAGTTCAAATCTAAATTGTTAGATTTCCAGTAGAGGAAGGACGTTGTCTATTTGGTTATTGACTTTTCTGTCTTAAGAACTTGTAAAAGCATGTTGTGAATTTAATGGAGTTTGCCCTCCTGCTAAGCCAATAGATGTCACACAGCTTTGGTCAGCAGCAATACGAAATCGGAAAGTGTGAAGTATAGAATTGACAAATCCTAGAGCTTTGGTCTTTTCTGTAGTTGTGAAACTGTATTTGTCACCTGACGAAGTGTTTTTATCTGAAACAAAATTAAATCTAGCTGCAAGCGGCAGTTATTGGGTTTCAGGTGGATTTTGAGCTTTACATGCAAAAAATGCCTGCTTCTTATTAACTGAATTTATTTAAAATAATAAATGGTGGTCCTTACTGCATGCTGATGCTCAGTTGAGTTATATTAATCTACTCTCAGGAACATTTTATATGGCTTTTGACCTTTAATGAAGACATGTTTAACTTGACTCTATTTGTTGCTATTTTGATAGAAATTGATGGTTGTTAAGAACAATTGACCCAGTGGTTTCTGATGAGATGTCGAAAATAAGACTTAGAGAAAATGAAAGACAATTTTTCAAAGCTTGACATGTTTAAAGCAGGAGGACACTGGAGCAAAGATGCACATTACTTGAGAAATTAAAATTAAAGAGTTTGAATTTTTAAGCCAAGCGTTTTAAAAATTTTTTGCAAAAATGTAAACTTTGTTATCCCAGCTGCACGTAGAGATTAATTAGTGTCATTACATGTGCCTGAGTAGTGGGTGCGTGCCACGAAGCTTCACTGCTTGAACCCTTAATTACGTTTCCTGTTTGTGTGCTCTCCGTCATCTATCATCATGTGAAACTGTCTGTCCTCAGTCATTGCCATTCATTTTGTGTAGAGAATTGATTAGATAATGAAGCAGGCAAGTGCAGAACTTGCAGGCTGTTTTCTCACTTGTCTGCTTAGCTCTGCCCTAGATAAGAGTAAAGAGTCCATTAATATGCAAAATGTGCTTGCAGAAATTGGGATGCACCAGTCCTGTGTGAGTCTTATCACACATTCAGACTTCACTGCTGTAAAGAAAAATCTTTCATTGTAGATTTACATAATAAAACGGGCAGATTTTAAATCTCTAGTTAACATCTTTTTTTAACATCACAGTATGTTTTGGCTTTGTGTGTGTGGTCATGTGCAGTAGCCAGATTACTACGTTTCCATGCACAGTTCAAAACATTAACACAGTAGCTGTAAATGGCTGCCTAATTGGACAGGTGTCCTGTTTTTAGCATTATGATGGTAACACAAGGGCTCCAAGTGTTTTCATAGAGTGGAATCTATGCAGATGGCAAACCCTATCTCGTTGTTTATTGCCTCCTGAAAAATGTTCCTTGTGAATGCACCCCGGCAAGGAAGCTCAGCCCCCCGAATGCAAATGGTAAACAAGCTCTTGTCACAGCAAAGCAGAAGTGACAGTCTTAACCGAGTGACAGCTTGGAATAAAATGCTCTGCTAACCAATCATGTGACACATGTCACAGAGTACTGATTGTAATCTGAATTTTTAATTAATGTTCATTCTCACATCTCTCTCTACTTTTTCACTTCTTCCATCACTTATCCATCTATTTTTATCTTTTTCTTCCTATACGCAATAACACAATACTTCCTTTTTTCTCTGCCCGTCAAGGCCAGGAGTTCTTAAAGACCTGAAGAGCATGGGCTCCATCTCCCTCTTTATCTTCTTCATCACTCTGCTTGTGCTTGCCAGACAGGTAAGTCCACACTATAATAGTTTGAAAGATGTTATCGTCCGTCTTCTGCACATTTTCACCTTCACAGCTCTATGATAATGTTGTTTTCAGCTTTGGTCTTACATCACCATTGCACTTTTTTGTTTTGCTGTTTATTACCTACTTTACCTTTGAAAGATGTTGACTGCATTGTGAGAAACTCGTGCTATTAGCACACCAGTCACTTCCCCCATGTTCAGGGATTCCACAATCCTGTGATCTCTTTAACCCTGAATGCTGTCCCATGAGAGAACACGATTTAGTTTGATGTGCTGTCCTGCCGTGTGAGAGGCAGTGCAGCTGGGGATTGCGCTTGGGTCAGAGGGTCATTGGCGAGTATTATTCTTTGTAAAGAGGTGGCTTTAGGTGTATAATGTGAATAAAGACCAAATTGGACTCCTGACATTACACCATACATGTACCTTTATTACCTCAGAGAAAGAGGTAATAGCCCCTCTGCACAGCTGATAAATAAACTAAACTAAATAAAGCAGAGACCTTAAAGCTGTGCCACACTGTGGAACAGAGGCACCATGAGTTTGACTGGGAAGCCTCTTAGCCCCTCTAGGCCAATGATGTACAACAGCAAGGCTGAAGCTGCACAGGAGGACTTTGAGATTTACTAGCCAGGAGATTGAGGGACCAGAGACGGGTCACTCAATAGGTTTGTTTGCTTCTTGGTCTGGCAGTCTTGGGGTTATGCTACATTGCAGGGTACTTTACTCGACTGATCCAGAACCAGAATAGTTTCATATAGTTGCACTATCCACATGTATTTAAAGGAAAAGTAATCAACCATTTTTAGACTCATTTAATTTTGATTACACACATATTTACACTTTTATCCTAAGTTTGTGGTCACATACATGTGCATGTATACTTTTATATGGTTTGATATATAGACTTGAATACAGGATGAAGCCCCAGCACTCTTAGTGATAGAAGACGGGCGGAGTAATATTTCTGTTTCATATCAGAGCTTATCATGGAATGGGATGCAGCAGATCCCCTGGGCTCTACAGTGTGCTGAAGTAACAGCATGACTGCGACATACATGAGTCGATATACAGGTGAAAGCAAAAGCACCACCCTTTACTATGTGCATGCTGTGACACTGCTCGTACATTTCAGGGAAACTTGTTTGGCATCTTATTACACTGAACGTATGTGCTATATGCATTATTTAGTGTGATTTAAATTGGTTAGGCTCCACAGCTGTTGACACACTTTGAATTCCCATTGGGAACTTTTGTTTCTGCGAATGCTTCAGCCTTCTGTCTCACAAAATGTGGAAAATGTGATGATCCGCTTCCTGCAATAAGTGCTGCTGGATTGATATAGAGCCGCACATCTAGACATGAATATTAGGCAGATTGAGTTTGAGTGGATAATAAATATATTTGCAGACGACAAAGTACTGACGTCCCCAGCTCAATGAAAAGGCGCCAGAGCAACCGTCTGTACAGCGAAAATAACAGATGCCATTTATTAATATCTGCTCAGTCTCACACACACACTGCTCTGATGCGTATACATACACACTTGTCTTTATACCCTCCCAGCCACCCCTTTTCTATTCTACTGTAGTAATTATATTTCTAATTTCAAATCATATCACTGTCTCTGTTTGATCATCCTACAAACATGTTTCTCCCTGGTTGATGCATCCTCTTAATAAAATCACTTCATCGTGTACTGCTCAGGAACAGACCTAAATAGAGTCATCACCATAGAGCACCTGAGCTTCACTCAGTCTGCCGTTAAATTGAATGCCGCATCTTGTTACAGATTGTACCCACAAGATTCTCACTGGAAAGAGTCATTCCTGGACTGTTTATGAGACATTTTACTGTCTTGTCTTACACTGTGTTCATCTAAAAGTCTGTCAATGTAGTGCTTGTAAAATAATTATCTGTAGCTTTTGATTTGTGATTTAACCAAAGCTACATAAATCTGTAGTCATTTCTCTCTGTCTTGATAGAAGTTCTATGACATTTTTTGCAACTGTTACAAATTGCAGCCCGTACTTTTCAGTGTTACATTGTCTTTTGTGTCTTTCAGTCTCTGTGGAATCCACATTTTGTAGCTGTTTCTATTTTTCTCTGTGACTTGATGGAAGCAAGCTGTACAGCTGTACCTTCAGTCTCTTCACCTCTGTGTCCTCTTGTAACAGAATGAATATTACTGTAGGTTAGACTTTCTGTGGAAGAACAAGTTCAAGAAGGAGTGCGAGGAGATTGAAACCATGGAGAACCTAAACCGGGTGTTGTTGGAGAATGTCCTGCCTGCACACGTCGCAGAGCATTTCCTGGCACGCAACTGGAAGAATGAGGTAGGCACCTATTATGTTTTATTCCCATTAAAGATGCAGAGGATCATGTAAATTGTATTTTGACAACAGCTGCAGGACAGAGGTCTTGCACTCAAAAACTAGGATTAGAACAAGAACTAAAGTTGTGACTCCTGATTGGAAAATACTGTAAATTAAGTCACTGGCTGTTTTCCTGATAATCAATGCTAAAATTCATGTAGTAATTAGTTCAATTATTTAAAATGTAAAACTTTTCAAATGGAACTGCCACTTCTAATGTTATATTAGAAGTAATCATTACATATAATAATGACAAAACCTTGTGAGACCGTCTCTGTGAATTTACTGACGTGCCTCTGAGACTTTTTCATTCACCATTCTGAATCCTGTTATATCCCCTGAGTGCTTCTCATAGTGTGAACTGCGAAAAGGAAAGTTACATCTTATGAAGTTTAGAGGATATGGTTCCTTGGAGGTCACTGAGTTTAAATAAGAATGATGCTTCTGCTGCAGAAATTCTGAATGAAGAGTCAGCAAATGACTTTATTCCTGCATTTGAACAGGATCCAGGAGCAAGTTGCTGCTCTAATGGATTTTAGAGTTACTGTTATTTGGGTGATTTGCCTTCTTTGATTTGTCTGTCTAGTCTTTCTTTTGTTTTGTCTGCCTCTCTGGTCCTGCTGATGTTTAATTTAGGAAAACTGTAAAGTATTTTGAGCTTGAATATACACAGAAAACTAACATGATGAGAAGCTGACATCTATTTAATACATCAGATTCCTGTCATGTTAGGTCTGTGGCTTATCAGATTTATAATTACTGTTTTCTAACATTGTTTTGTAACTGTTGTGCTGATGTCTGCATTTTGTCGTGCAGGATCTGTACCACCAGTCCTACGACCTGGTGTGTGTCATGTTCGCCTCCATCCCAGACTTTAAAGAGTTCTACACCGAATCTGACGTCAACAAAGAAGGATTAGAGTGCCTCAGACTCCTCAACGAAATCATTGCTGATTTTGACGAGGTAAATAACCCTCACTGTTTCAACATCCTGCACATACATCACAAATGCAAGAACCTAGATGAGATACTCTTTCTATTATGTTTAGTGTTTATTTATAGGACATCTGACAGTATGAAAGATTAGAGTCCTTAATGTCTTGTAGAATATGAATGAATGTCCTAGAAGGAAAAAATGGTAGGCAAGTCTTCAGTTAGGTATACATATGTATATACATTAATACACAGGTCTGATTTATGTTTACATTAAAAATTGATCGAAGTTCGTATTTTCTTGAGAGGAGCAGATGTGCTGCATTCTTTTGCAAAGCTAATCATTCTCTAAAACTGCTTTTGGATTAGGAAAATCTAAATGTGGTGTAAGGTATTAAAATAAATGAGCTGTAATAAAAAGTTAAAATACACAAATCAATAGCATCGATGAACACACTCTACTCAAGATACCGACTGGTACTGGAGTGATTTCAATGCTGTCCATGAATATATTGGCTTTTTCTTTTGTACACTGTATTTGTGAATTATGAATTAGATTTTTTGAAATTCAGAGATGTGACATTTTCATATAAAGCAGCAAAACATGTAATTAGCAAATACAAGAGGCAGTGCATTTTACGCAAAAGTATCTCAATCATTCATGTAAATAAAAAATAAGAGGCCCAAGGACGGAACCCTAAGATACTCCACAGATTATCTTGAATGTTAAGATGACACCTATGCTTTTATCCCTCCTTTGAAATAACCATGTTTTCAGGTATTTTTCAGTAATATCTGATTGGACACTATAAATCATATGCCACTTGCACGTTACAACTTTCTGTAATGGTCTTTTACATTCTAAGAGGCTCTCAAAAAAAAGAGAGAAAAAAGAGAAAACTAGTAATAAGGTAATGTACTGCCAAATATTGAAATTTCAATGAATGCTTCCTCTAAAAATGCAAGCACAAACTGTCTCTTTTGCCATATGTGTCATTTGTTTCAGCTGTTGTGTTTGCATTTGTGTGTGTAGCTGCTGTCCAAACCTAAATTCAGTGGAGTGGAAAAGATCAAGACCATTGGCAGTACTTATATGGCTGCCACTGGGCTCAATGCATCACCTGGGCCAGAGTACACGTCACAGGTAGGCTCATCACACACACACACACACTAAAATCATGCTCAATCATTTATATTGTCATCTCTCAAACGTTTTCCAAACTCCACTTAATGTATTACTAGTTGTGCTTCCTCCCTGTTTTCCCAGGAGCATGACAGGCAGTACATGCACATAGGTACCATGGTAGAGTTTGCTTTTGCCTTGGTGGGGAAGCTGGATGTTATCAACAAACACTCCTTCAATGACTTCAAACTCAGAGTTGGTGAGTTACACACAGAAGCTATATTTAAAAGCAAAGATCTGTGAGAATTAGTTCAGTATTTTTTCAACTACTATAAGCTTTTTCACCCAGTTAAACAGCATGTTTGCTGCAATAACATTTTATGTGACTGCTTTCAATCCACCATCCTCAATTTAGGAAAACAGGTTTAAAGCATAGAACAGGGTATACTTAAAATATGTAGCCTGAGAATAAACAAACTGTACGCTTCATTCATTTATTGTGTACTGAAATGTACGTGTAGCTTTTATGCCTCCACGCTGTGGGGTTAACCTCATTATCTAAATGTCTTAATGACAAGCAAATAAAACTTGTGTTAGCACTGAGACATGGGTATCGTCATGGCATCAAAACGGCATAGTGAGAGAGAGGCGGACTAAAGCACAGGGAGAATTGAAAGCATTGCAGGCAAGTCCCAGCTCCCTGCATGCAGGAAGAGTTGGAGTTCAATACCTTCAACCTGTCTGCGAAGATCTCAGCATGGGATGCTCCATTAACTCAGCAGTGTGCGTGTGTGTGACTGTACATCCCTGCTGCTTCCAGACGGGCCCAAAACGCTCCATCAGAGAGGGATACAAGTCCCCTCCCACTGGGACCCAGACAAAACCACTGGCCGCGTGCCTGGGTGTGCTGCCTGTGCTCTTGTACAGATCACAATTTCAAGCAATCTGGAAATTGACTGAGAAGCAAGAGTGAAGGGAGACCCAGTGTCATCTCAGTGCTGTGAAAAGCTCCAGAGCCTGCTTTGCAGAGTGTTGGGGATTAAGAGTTCAGCGGCATTTAGCTTCCACTTCATCTCATGTTCTGATGAAATCTTGTGAAAAGCTTTGTTTGTTCTGAAAGCTGCAGGTCTCTTGCTGAAGGCCTTTTGGAGCTGCACTCAATAATTAATCTGAAATATCAAAAATGTATTTGAATAGTTTTCACATATGACACCAGGAACAGAAACGGAATGATTATACTGTGCTTGGTGTTTGGGCTTTAGTTGTTTCTTTAACCCCTTAGCAAGTTAATATAATCGCCTATGTCATTTTGTGTCAATTTTTTTTCTTTAGTTAAACGCTCTCCTTATGGCGCCGGCCACCTATGGTAAAATCATCTACATAACAGGTTGATCAGATCATGTGATTTTATCCCCTTTTAAGATGATGGCCTACATCAAGTGTGTGCCACTTTTGGTGAAGTTTTCTGAAAAATTAAAAAATGAGTTAGGCGATTATTTTAACAGCGTGACGATATCTGTCACAACTTGATAATGTGTTTGGACCAAAGACTACAGCACCAATTAATTTCCCCAGATAAATGTAGTTGTATAGATGCATCTGAAATGTTCACTGATTGCCTGGTGTCTTTTGTCAGGTATTAACCATGGCCCAGTGATAGCGGGGGTCATTGGAGCCCAGAAACCACAGTACGATATCTGGGGGAACACCGTGAATGTAGCCAGCAGAATGGACAGCACTGGAGTCCTAGGAAAAATACAGGTAATAACACTGACCAACACATGTATTTGGAATGAATGGAGCTGGTGCTCAGTCACAGACACTTGTGGGTTTGTTTATTTGGAGTTACTCCAGCCCCGACTCTTAAACCAGAGAACAAGAACAAACCAGTTAGAAAAGTCTCTGTCAAACATCACATTGAGCTTAAAACTGGCGGTTTCTTTTAAAGCAGCACTGCTCGATTTTCATAGAAAGACTTTTAAATGTCAGTACAGATGTTTAAAAGATAACTTCTTTCTGCTCATGCTATTTTTGGGAGCAAGGACATTACATAATCTTAAATTCATCCTTTTTTTTTTAACTCACTGCTAAGCTGTAATGGTTTACCAGCTGCATGGCACACAGAAGAAGAACTTAGGGCTTCCGTATTATAGTCTTCTTCTTCTTTTTCTTCTTCTTCTTTTTCTTCTTCTTTTTCTTTTTCTTCTTCTTCTTTTTCTTCTTCTTCTTCTTTTTCTTCTTCTTTTTCTTTTTCTTTTTCTTCTTCTTCTTCTTCTTCTTTTTCTTCTTCTTTTTCTTCTTCTTCTTCTTCGCTTGAGATCTCAGGAAAAAAAAACATGGCTTCCATAATATACATATATGTTAAATTCTGTTGTGCAAGATAAGCTAAATGGACGTTACCCATCTTGTTCTGCCTGTAGGTGACGGAGGAGACGAGCCGCATCCTTCTGACTCTGGGCTACATGTGCTCTTGTAGAGGCATCATCAATGTCAAGGGCAAAGGAGAGCTCAAGACCTACTTTGTACACACAGAGATGACCCGCTCACTGTCCCAAGGGAATGTAATGCCGTAAGTCTGGTTCAGAATAAGATGAATTTACAAAAGCAAAAAGGATTTCAGATGGAGATTTGATCTTACTGCTATAACAGAATTAGTGTGAAACACAAAGCTGCGCCAAAAGGTTAGAAATCTGACTTTAATGTTGCATTGCAAGTTACCTATGCCACAGCTGTAGTATACATTTAGTCACCTACTTTATGTATCTGTAAGTGTAGCATGTACAGCAAGTAGGCAATAACCCCTGATATATGTTGGATCCAGAAAAGCCACAGTGGCACAGGTCAGATCTAATACCATACAAGTTCAGTCAGAGAGAAGAATCTGTCTGTCTGTTCCCTTTAAAGGACAGTACATTTTGGATATCTAACGATTTAAAGTCGTAAGAGTGACAAATGCAGAAAAAACATGCTGGTGTAATGAATATAGGGAAGTTTGTTTGCCCTGAACTTAAACCTTTTTACAAAACGATACAAAAGGCCACAGATTAAAGGGCAAATGAGAAGCTGGTCCCTTTTCAAAGACAGCCAGCCAACAAGGAACACACAGGTGTACATATGTCCATCAACCTGGTTAGGAGCACGAAGTCTTGGATGTATTTTACAGGCGGTCTTTAAAAAAAGAATCTATGAATATATTGTGATATTCATGCAGGGCCAAGTTTCCCCAAACTGTCTTTGCACTTGAATCATCCTGACTGTTTACACAATACATGTAAACCTGTATGGCACAGGTCAGCTGTCTACTGAAAATGGCAAATCAAGAGTTTGTTGCAGGGATCAGATCAGAGCCATACAGGTTTACAAATCAGGGTAGAGTAAAACTACTGGACAACAAAGGGATGAAGATGATTCTAGTGTGGTGATTTAATTTGGGGAACCTGAGCCTGATCTGTGTACAGGGTAGCTTTAGAGTGCATATGATACGGTGGTTTTGTAACAAAAGAAAATTCTACCAAAAAAGTGTTTTGATGTTTTGATGCCATTGTTTTTTGTAAAAACTTCATTAAATTTCTATGTATTTCAGTCCTACTGAGTGTTATTATTGACTGCCAGATTATTTTAAAAAGACAAGCTCCCAGCATATTAATACTGTATGAAAGGAGTGCGCTGTGCACTTAATTTACAAAGAAGTTCTCTCTGCACCCTGGATTGATTCTACTTTGGTTAACATAACTGGTCTTTGTGAGGCCATCACATCAATCTGACACCTGGTCCCAATCTAGAATTAGTCCTCTTTAGTTAAGTTTCTGTCTCAAGTATGTACGCAGTGTACATACTTAGCAGTGGCCCTGGTGAGCAGATGGACACATACAATATGTCTAGACTCACCAGTGCTGAAGCTGAGTCATCCAGCGAAGCAGCTCAGTTGTTCTCTGCTTTTTCCTGCTGTTTCCACTTTAAAAGACTAACATTTCAATTAGAACTCTGTTTTAACATTAAAAGATGCAATCTGGGTGACGAGATGAATACTGACAACTAAACGAAATACACAGCTGAATCTTAAAAAAACTGGCAGCCACAGTAACAGCTGGTTATCCTGCTGACTCTAGGATATTGAAGTATGATTGATGGGAAGTTAATAATGTCTAACCCCTTAAGAGATGGGTTTCTCAACATGAAGCAATCATTTGACATCACAGAGGAGAGCCACACCTCGGAGGATCCAGTATTCTGGAGGAAGGGAAGTCTTCAGATCCACGGCTGCGATGTAATTCATGTCGGTCCTAACTGGCTTCTTGTAGATAGGACAGGAGTAGAGGCGGGAATCCTTCACACCTGCAACACACAAAAATAAGTGTCACTTTACGTGCACTGCTGAAAAAGAAATTTGCAAAAAGCAATTTTAACATTTCGATGTGATAGAAAACAGCAACAGCTGGCAAAATGATCACTTAATTAAAGTCGTAATTAAACATCTTCATACCTATAAGTATTTCAAGTCAAGGAAAATTTTAAATCAGCAAGGAGATGCCTTTGGGACGCCCAGATGTGTTCAACAAGACATCTGTTTTTATAAAGTCTGTTCAAATCAGGCAAATAACTCAGATTAGAACATGTGGTTTCTTACTCCCACAGCACCCTCTTGTTCTTGTTAGCATGTAAGTTATAACTTGCTACTTGCAAAACAACAATGCTTTTCACAAGCATACCAACAGCCCTTGTCCAGAAAGTCTAGAGATACACAGTATTGCATCTCTTAAAAGGGAGTCAGATTTACAACCCAGATTAAAAAATAGTTTGGACTTCGTGTAAAACTTAAATAAAAACAGATTGCATCAAATTTATATTCACAAAATAAACTATATTGTCTTTGAATATTTTTTGTAATGAATGAATATCAAAGGATTAGCAAATTATTGCATTCTGTCTCCCAACTTTTTTGGAATCTGGGTCACAGTTAGAGGGATATTTAAGACACACTTGCACACACGTGCAGCCACTTGTCTACAGAAACCTCCCTCACCAGTCTCTTTCAACCCAGCAGGCAGCCTTCTTGTGGGAAAAGCAGGGAGGGGACATGGTGTAAACAAACCGCATTACGCGTATCATTGGATCATTAATTCATTTCCCAGGCAGCAGCACTTTCAGGCATCCGCCGGGGCCCGTCTCTTCGCTGCCTGCCTGAATATAGTCTGTTGTTATCCAGAAAAAAAACAAAACATACTGCTGCTAATCTATTCCCAGACAAAATAAATAGCACTTAGTCTGCTTGACATTTAAATGTTACATCCATCCATTCTGAATGGCTGTGTGGGATGCAAATGTTGAGGAGGAGAGAAGAGGGACAGACTGAGACTGACAAAGACTAGAGGGATTTCAAGAAAAGACAGGATTAAAGCTTTTGTCAGATTATAGTTTTCAATTCAGACATCAATAAAATACACTTTTTTTTTTACTTCAACTTTGCAAAGACTCAGGAAGCTTCTGAACGTCAGATATCTCACCATTATTCTCAGCGTACATCCTGATCACAGGCATCATCTCAAAGAGGACTTTGGGTTTGGAGTCCATGAGTTTGCAGCTGCGACGGTCCCAGCCGGCTCCCTCCAGGTAGAGGCCGTAGACATACACTCCCTCTGCGGGCGGCTGGGTGATGTCGTCCTTCATCCACCTGGTCACCTCGTTGCACAGCACCATGCGGTCCAGGGCCCAGCCCTTGTTGGCCCGAGTGATCTCCTGCAAGTGCAGGGACAAATCCACAGAAGGCAGTGATGTGGCACAGTATAACACGGCAGTGCACACCAATGACAGAGCTGACATTTGGCAACTGATTCCCCACAAGTAAAAATCAATTTTGAGAACAAGGCTGTAATAGAGGTACAATAAAAAACGCACTGTGTATGGCAGAGAAGTGCACGCCATTGATGGCATTTTTCGAGATGCTGTGCCAACAGAAAGTAGATAAATCTCATACGAATCAAAAGAGCAAAGAGCGAAGACGGAGTGCACAAGAAATAAATGACTTGCCAGTATTGTATCCTCTCAGTTAATTTATTCTCATTTAAAAAACCTTATCAGGCAATATCGAACAGATAGGGAATGACAAGGAAAGACACAGAAGCAGAGCGCTCTGCTGTTTAAGATGCCAACAAAGGCTACAGTGTCTCCTGGGGAAGGATGCTCTGTGAGAGGAAATTATGGGTATATTTGGAAACTATCAGTAGTCCAGCAAATCCCTACTCAATAAAATACAGACATCTACATCAACAGTGTTTCTTTTTCACTAAGTGGCATAAATAAAACTAGAAGGCAGTCAGATGTGTGAACCTGACACTAATGCTAACTGATTTCCAATTCCCTTTACAGTTTAAATTGCGAGTCAAATGATTTGTTGGCCCTGAAAGCACTCCTCAGCTCTCAGGTCACTTCAGCTCTGTTTCATAGTTACAGTATATGATAACCTGACCTCAGATCTGGATCACCACTAAATTCAATAACTCAAGGCTACCAATCAGCATGGAAATCTGTAAAGAAAGGGATTTATGTAAAAAAGAGATTTACTTCAAACTGAAAAGCGTTCCAGAATAAATTTGCCACTTTTTATGTGAATGTAACATGGGACTACTACGCAGTGTGTACTCTGACATGCAGATGGTCCTCTTTCCTTGTGGTTTCATATTGAATGCTATAACATTTTATTTTATAAAGCTCAATATCACAAATCTAAATCTATTTTTTATTTTGAAGTCATTAGAAAACAACTTGCCTGCCTGCGTGAGTGTGTGTACATGCATGTGTGTGGCTGCGTGCTTGCTCGTGTATGGGAATCTGGCTGTGTGCCTGCATCTCCCTCAGCGTGCCATCTGGTCTGCTCCCCAGCGGTGGGTAAGTTAGCAGGTAGGTAGGTAGCCTGATGCCGTGTGTACCTGTCTCATGGCTGTCAGGAAGCCCTGCGGGTTGAAGAAGCCTGTCATCCAGAAGCAGTTGGGCCGCCCTTCAAAGATCCAAGCCTGGAACTGCCGGTTCCGCTCAAGCAACTCTGTGAACCAGAACCCCAGGGTACTGGAGGCCCACGATGCCTGAAAACAAAGACAAACAACAACATGAACAAAACATTACAATGAAACACAGGAAAACTGTCATCCAGATGGATCAGAGGAGAAGACAACGGGGAGACATCACCATGTGGCACGAGAACGAGAAAGAATTCAGCACGATAAAATAAACAAGATCCGAACGCAACAAAATAAAGTTGCATGGAAGCAAATGGGCCAAAAGCATGATAGCACCGCAGGTAGAAAATCTTCCAGCCAGGAAGCTATTGAAGTCTAAATTATTCTAATAATGTAATGTTTGTGAGAGCGTGATCTGAATGCCAACAGAATGATCCCCATATACGAAAAAATCATGCCAAGTCGTACTTCTTAGTTGTTTTCCCTTGATTCCCCTCTGCCAGCAATTTTGTGGCAACAGGAGTCAGTTTCATTCATCACTGAAATGGATTTGTGTGCTTTGGATACAATTTAAAAATAAATGACATAAATAAAAGGTAAGGAGCATCAGTGTGGGCTAAAGATATTTAGAGGCAGACTGATGATGATGAGCTCCCTTTTAGCAAACAAGACATATCCAGTGTTATCAGAAACAAACACAGGAACCTTTGATTTACTTGAGGACAAGAACAACATTAGAGAAATTATACCTGCACAGCAATAAAAACACCATTGAGATATTAATTTGCGCTTCATTGCTCCCTTAAGTGGCTGGTTAGCATTCTTTATTGGAAGCAAAGGGCATTAATAGCTTTCCCTAGAATTAAAAGATGATTGTTCCTATTAGGGGCACTCATTTTGATGTTTTTGAAGCTGGAAACAATTTAACTTGCAGGTTGTACTTGCAGAGGCTACACAGAAAATGACAAGTATCCTCTTCTATTTTTGCGTTTCAATCCAAAGAATTCAAAGCAGTTCTCTCACGAACCTTCTTCCAGCGGGCAGGAATGCGTGCATCATACATGCAATCCAGGGCATCTCTCAGATTCTCGCTCATGATGATGGTCCCATCGATAGCTAACTTGAGGTCTGTCAGTGTGTTTCGGACCAGAACTATGACCCTCTGCATGCGATCGATCTCCTGACGCAGGAAGATGTTCATGGGCTGGAAAGGACCCATTTTCTGGAGGCGCTCTTTCACCTGGTTAATCAAATGAGAAGATGAAACTTTAATGAATCCCCTCAAGGATTTACAATGCATGGGAGCGGAGATGCATGAGGACACATAGGCTTGCTATATTGATACAGAAAGACGTGTTCACGGGCTGGAAATGTACGTGAAATCACTACAGGTTTGTTTACCTCCACTCTAAATGCAACCTTAAAATAGATTTGCAACTTTGGAAGTGTTGCATTAGCTTTTCTCTTTCTAATGTGGATAATGCATACAGCCTGAACACAGGATGTGAGGTTTCCATAGTCACAACAAGAAGATGGATGCTATGAATTCACTGTTTCTTTGAAAATACATACCCTGATCCATGTATCTTTTGCGTATTTCAATTGTGTTCAACTGTCCCTCATTTAAAATCATGTTTGGGGGCTAATCAAGTTTTTTTTACCGCCTTCATATACTGTATAGACAGGCAGACAGCTTGTGAAAGTGGTAGAGACAGGGTATTTTCCATGACGAACTCAGCACCTCGCCTCAGAAACGTCACATTCTCACTTCATTTTCTCTGAAGTGACGAAAAAGGAGAGAAAACCCTGAATAAAACCATGCTAGCTATTTCTAGTCTTCTCTTCTGTCTATCGCTGTCTCTAACACACACACCCTTCCATCACCTCACAGACACACATCCCACCTCTGACTGGAACACAGCAGCCACTTTGCAAAGCACACATGGTGAGTGGGGGGTGAACATTGCACATGTTGCTCCACGCACCTTAAACTGACCTCAGGCTGTACTTAGTGCACACACATGCAGCCTTACTTCAAAAGGTACGTAGTCAGGAGGCAGTTTCTCCAGCATGTCGTCAGCCAGCCTGGATACCACGGCCTCTCTGGTTTCCCCTCCGCCTGATGAGCTGTCTTTAGGCTGAATGCTGAGAATAGTGTCCAGTACGTCCTTGGCCAGTTTACTCTGGTAGGTTATGTCAGCATTGGGGTGGAGACCGAACACCTCTGGAGTGTCATAGGCTGGCAGACTCTGTAAAAGAGAAAGTGTTTTTGAACCGGAGGTCACTTCGGCTCTCAGAGTATTTGTGAACATATTTTCTCAAAGAACTAGCTGAGACGCATTCACTCTCCTCTCACAACAAGTGCTTGTGTGAGGGCCTTAGTGCCCCCATAAAGCAGCTTATCACCTCACACTGAGCTGGCAGAAACACGCTGGCAGGGCTTATGGGAGAAGCAGACTCCAACACAATGAAATAGATTTTATGTGCTGCCTTTTTATTTTTTTTAAGCATTGGTTATATTCCCTTGCACTGCACTTTTGGTCACCGTTGGCCAGGGTAAAGAGTAGACAGCCAAGTGTCTCCTCTGATACACACAGTGTCACCAGCTGCTTCACCGTGAGGGTGTAACGCGTGGGGGATTCATGCTATCCCTCCCAGTTCAATGGTGCGCATCTGACCAATGAATATGAAACGCTAGTGCAGTGACACTCTCCTGCTTCCCACCCATGAACACTGCCAATTGTGCTCACTGGGTCTGCAAGCCAGAAGTTCAACTGCTGGGAATTGAGCTTTTTAGGTGATGGGTAGACAAGACAACAACACAAATTACTGGAGACCTTTATTGCACCTCTTACTGCCTCATTTTCTGTCATCTTTTTACCATAACAATCTCTTCTTCCTCCATCCCATAACCCCGGAGGGTCGTTGGGCCACCACTGACAATCCGCTGAGCTGCTCTTTCCATCCCTCTCTGTCTTCGGCAGCTCTCGTTGCCTCACTGAGTTTTAGGTGAATCCATTCTCTGATGTTGTCTTCCCATCTTTTCTTTTGTCTCCCTCGTCTCCTGCCACCTTGTACAGTGCATAAAAGGTAGCAATCAACTAAATTATGTTAAACTGCTTCACTACCAGGAAAATGCACTTGACTTTGAAGCAATCAGAAAAATGTTTCCAGATGGCCTCAAAGTAGGTATATAATCTAATAATGTGGAAGTATGCCCTAACTGACATCATGGTTAATGATGGCTTCAAGAGATCCACAGAATCACCTGAGTACAAAGCAAACTGGCTCACCAGTTTATTTCTACTGAACAACTGCTGACCTAAGGCTTATTCAGCTGTCAATCATGACATTTTAATTGGGGTAAATCTGGGGTTTGGGATTAAAATCAGGGCCCAATTTACCCTAATAAGGATATTTGAATTTAAAAATTGACTAAAGAAGTGAGCTGACGTCAAATCAAAGGCAAGAGAGTAGAAACTGTGCTGTTCTAATTGACTCAAAGACATCTTGCAGTTAGCATTTCCCTCAATGACAGGAAGACAGGCAAGCTGATTCTGATGTGTGACTAATGAGGTTTCTTTAAAAAAGTAAAAGTAAAAGTAACCAAACTGACTTTGTAATGGCTGCACAACGCTTTAATATGATCAAAAATGTCATGTAAGCAAAGGCACGGGAAACCAAAGATAGATCCAGTGTGCTGTAAGCTTTGTTTTATTTTAGACTTCTCTTCGCCTTCAACACAAACAGAATGGTGTAACGGTGTGAAACTGCAATTAGTGATCAGAAAATAGAGTTTCATCTGTGCATGTTAGCAGGTTTCTCAAACACCATTTTATGTCTATGTGCTGAAATAGAAAGTCTTGTTTATATATCATCAGATCTATTCTGTTCTCGTTTAATTGTTGACTGAGCAGCTCAGAGTTTGCACTGGGGAAATAAAAACCCTTGTGATGTATGTCGTCATAGGCTTCAGTCTATTCATCCAGCATCCTTCACACTGTGCAGTCAAACGCAGTCAAACATCAACAGAGAGCAAGGCTAACACTCAGAAAAAATAGGAGGTGATGAGCACAGAGTCACTATGTTCTGGACAGAATAGCCTTTGTCCCTTGCTGTGGTCATTTATTTCCTCTTAGGGAATTCTAGCTTTGTTCCTGTCCGTCTGCATTTAATTTAAATACACAGGAGTGTGGACCCACACACACACACACACGCATGCAGGAACACATTGTGAGCGTGTATGTGTATCTGTGTGTGCATGGTATGTGTCTCTGAATGTTGTGCATGTGTGCGTTTAGGCGTGTGTGTTCTCCAAGGCTGTGTTTGTCATTCTCTATTTGAGAGGCGGTGCAGAGGAATAAGCTTGCAGAGCCTGGCAGCCCTGAGCATCCATCATAATGAAACTAGCTTTAATGAAACTAGCTCAGGAACTGCCCCTGGACATACACACACAGACACACACACACATCCACCAGTTAAGCACACAAGCACACTGATAAATCATACATAATCTGTAATAAAATGAGCATGCTTGCATTTTATCTAAACATCCCACATAGCAGCCTGTGTTTGGATATGACAAGAGCACAGAGTGTCAGCGTCCTGCAGAATGCTCAGATATTTAGTGTTGCTCTTTTCACTGTTTGTAATGAAACTGAATCAGCAACATCACTTGACAGGTCTCTCATGCATGTGTTTAAATCTGTTGTATTTGTATCATCATCCACCTGAGTGTGACTCACCTGAATGTATGTCAGATACTGGTCAACGTTGGAGCATTTTGGGATGCTGTAGCCTTTGTAGAAGTTAAAGGAAGGTCCAAACATGTCCTCACTGAACCACACCTTGGCAAAGGTGTTGAGGAGGCGCTTGTCATAGTCGTCAGTCACACGGCCGCCATATTGAATCTCTCCGATCATGTATCGCACCGTGGTCCACGACACACCCTGAGGAGACATATAGGATACTGATAAACAAGATGATGATGCATACAGCTTTTTGGAGAATGTAGACTGTATTCTCTCACACTCTCCCAGAGAGGCATGTTTAATTTTTCTCTGTTTTAAAACAACTTAATTACAAGCTTCTAAAACACATGATGCATTCTCAAGTGGAATTTATTACATTTTGCAGAAGGTGCATATTTTATGAATCTGATTACACTACACTGCAGTATCTCAGACTGTTTTCTTATTTAGTACACTGTGTTTTCTTATAGTCAAATTTGAATACCACTGATGTTTTTCTGCTCAATTAGAAACTGGAGACAACCTTTGTGATCATGAGACAACAATCACATCGTGCTGAACACTTTACACAGCATTTTAAACATAATGCTGAAAGTCCCAAATAAAAAAAAAAATTTACTGAATCTTATTGATCTACTTCTTGTTTATGTGCAACTTAAATGTGCAAAAGTAAATACATATTCAAATGCTGTTTGGTGGTTCTAATTTATTCAGCCATGACAACACTGTGAATAGTAACAACAAACCTTGTTTTTCATACCCACCTACCTCCAATATTGTATTAGTTATTACTTTTACTTGTTGTCCTTGTTTTTTGTACTAGGAGCTACTGTCAAATTGAGTAAAATTCTTTGTATTCATAAGCACATTTGGTCAATATAGTTGATTCCGATTAAAGATGTTTGTTCACCTTGAAGTGTACACTGCAGTATGTTCAGCACTTGACAAGTGTCACCTCCTACCTTTTTGATGTCCATGTCATCGAGGTGGTTCTGAACAAACTGGACGGTGGCGTTGAAGTCGGCCTGGTTGAATTCGTATGGGATGTTCCATCCTAGTGGCCCGTACTTTCGCCTTTCTTGTACTGTGCTGTGGAGAAAGGCCAGCCCATAGAGCATTGGCTTCCACTGCACCATATTACTGACATCCAAAAGGTCCTGGTTTATACCTGGTGAGGATAAATGGATGATCACATGAGCTGCCCTCTTCAACTGGAGAGTGGCATTTACAGAAAATCATCATGATTCTAGCAGCTCTGCAAAGCAAAGCCTTCCATCTACAGAAAATGTTAGAGCGGACTTGGAAAACATGAACATGTTGTTGACTGTTTAAGATGTACCAATCCCAGATGTGACACACATACAGTACTGTATGCACATTTTTTACTTAGCGTAATGCAAGTTTGCAATTGTCTTTTGGGAAATCTCTGATAATGTCTCAAAAGACTTCCCTGAGCTCTAATGAAGTTTGTGAAATCTTGCCAGGCTCAGGAGGATAACAGCATGGGAAAGTGATTTTAAACTACATCTGAGAACTCCAGCTGAAATTCCCTCCAAAGTAATTACCAGAAAATATCAGTAATTATCATCTAAATCCACTATAGGATTTCCAAAATGATTGAAAAATATCTCTGTGATATCCACCTATTAGGCAGTCCCATGTGTGAGATGTGTTTGATCCCAAATCCAGATGGTTGTCTGAACATCATTTGGAAATTGTAACATGTAGAGGCGGAAGAGTTTAAGAGTTGAATACAAACATAAACCCAAACTCACAATTGCCCTCCAGGAGCCTCACATATGCTTTTTCCTTATGAGCCAGGCAAAGACAGCTGGTTTATACATACTCAATATCACTTTCTCCCCCTTTGAATAAAAAAACACACCACATGTTTCAAGTTGTTAAAAATTCACGAACCTTACAGGCTTTTTGTATTTCAGTTAAAAATACACTGAATTAAACAGGAGTTGCTTATCATCTTTTCCGCTCACTTTCCCCTTGGATACATACACATTCCTTTAGTTATTAAGTGATGTATTGAACCTCTATGTGTGTGTTTGCCTCCACGAATGAGATTTTTTACACATAACAGGACATAAAAAATATGAGTCACCCTGTTCCGAATGCACATCATTGTGTTATGTCTCCTATTGTGCTCACGCAGACACACACATCTGATCCTTCTGTAATGATATACTACAGATCAATTTGTTGACATTTGACTTTATTTCCTCCATATTTATGCCAAGCAACATTTTCACACAGGGCTGTATTGATTCAGGAAAGGGTGTGTGCATCATTTTTAAAGCTCAGTAAAATAAATAATAGATGAAAAATTCTGGACCTTCGATTTGACTTAAAGCCAAACTGAACAGAACCAAACTGGCCTCACCTCCATAGGTCCTCTTAAGCCCCGCTTTTAGGCCCTGTGGTGGTTCGTTGGTGAACTTGATAGACATTTGCAGAAGGGTGATGGGGAAATGTCTGTGGACCTCTGTTGTCATCCAAAGGCGGAAGCTGTCATGGACAAAGTCTGTCTCTGTAACCGTGTCCATTAGCTCGTCCATGAAGTCCAGACCCAGGTGGCAGTTCTGGAGTAAGGCCCAGCCACCCTGGGGACAAATAATAAGAGAATAATGTTTCATCCATACCAAGGACTGCACAGTAATGATGTAGCCAAAAGAAAGAGTTTCTTTGTGAACCACTAACACTGAAAAGGTTAGTCTGTCTGTAAGGTATCAGAGAGCTTGAAGACATTTTATTAACACAAAGAGAGCACCTTCCTGTCTAGTTCAATATATTCCAGGGAACAACTGTGCTGCTGCTACATGGAATGATGCAAAAAAAGCAGTAAGCTCACACCACTGACTCACATTAGCCATGGTCTGCTGCAGAAGCTTGCGGGCGTGGACCTCTTGTCCTTGACCCATAGAAACATATCGGGTCTCAATCTTCAGCCTTTTCCCTAGCGCGATGATGGAGTCGGTGGGATCAGAGCCCATTGACAAGAAGCAGATGAGGGGCATCCGCGGGTCTGATTCATCCCACGTCCTCTCCAGGTCGAGAATGACCCCTTCAGTGTACTTCTCACCCATTGCATCCATTATGTATTTACGGGCCTAGGGGAGAAGGAGACAGTAATGAGGCAAAGCAGACATGTTTATTTACTGCTTCATAATGCAGGCAAAGTTGAAACTAAATATTGGAATACATTTACTTTCTGGAAGGCTGGGAACTGAGCGTATAGTTCAAAGGAGTGTTTTTTTTTAAAGCAGTTTTTTTTTCTCCATGGCTTACTTTTTTCAGTCAACAGTGAAGACTGCTGCCAGAGGTCAGACAGGGACAACTGCTGTTTGTGAGTGCTACTAAATAAATTCCACTCCAGGCTTGTCTGCAGTGGACCAAAAAACTACCCATCAGTAAGAGGTGAATGTCCATTAGCCATCGCAGATATTCAGACTCAGTGAGCTGCGGAAAGAAAGCTGTTCCGCTAAATGTATTCCACTTTTCCCTTTAAGGAAAGACTTGGCCAAAGAAGATATCATTGTAGATTCAGAGATTTTTAGACTCTTTTACTTTGTTAGTGACCTAAGTCTCATTAAAACAAGGGAACCAGCATCTCGTTTCCAGCCCTGATCCAGCAGCTGATTAAGAACACGTTGCTGTAGGATACTCTGATGGCTGTATTTGTTTCATGGGAATTCATTCATTTCAACTTACACTGGTGAAAATCTGTAATTTAGCAACTGTGAGAACTTTATTTACAGTACACAATTCAGTATAGAAGTGGAAACAAATGTAATGTGATGAAGCTGATTGTGATTGTGTGAAATTTGGTTTTAAACCAGCATATCTTTGTATTGTGGACCTCTTAGCAAATACACAGTGTCTCTTCTAACCTGTGCGATGGTCCTGTCCGGACACCAGCAGCGTATGAGGAGCAGGCGTCTAAAACAGTCGAGGGCCTGGTCATAGGAGTTTGGCAACACTTCCTCCTCTGGGGCCTCCTTATCAAACCATGCCTTCCACTGCTTCTCATTCCGACTTATCTGAAAGAAATGTGTAAACAGCTCTGACACAGGGACACAGGTAGGTACTTTCACTGGATAGTCTTTCATTGCTTCCCATTACATCAAATCTGGACAGAAGGACAAGATCAGGCGTACTCCTCATTTCTGTTAAATATAGAAATGTATTCACTGTTCACTTTCCTAGTGGCACATCACAAATTGTCCAAATTGTCCTAATGTGCTTAAAGACCATGATTAACATGTGGCTTTCTGTACTTTCTGTGCCTGTACAGCATAGCTCAGTGCTGATGGTTATTATTTTTGTCTTTTTCTTTTTTTTTGTCAACAAGAACACACCAGCTGCTCCTAATCACTACACAACAAACACAGGCTGACACATCATGTAATGCATCATGTAACTCAGATGATAAGAACATGAGCTCCCGAATAGACACTTGTTGCACTGTACTGCGCAATTGCAGAGAAAGCTGTTTGTATTCAATCCATTAAAACGCCATGTCCTTTCAAGATGTGATAATAATCCTTGATAGCACAACATATGCATGTAAGTGTCCTGTGAGATCACATAGCCTGCTAATCACCGTGTTTACATGCAAGCAGGAAACCAGGTTACTGGGGAAAATGAGGTTAAAGCAGAAAATCAGAGATTGTGCTTACAATGCATGCACCACAATAATCTGGTAACTGTGGGACTGCTATTTACATGTAGCTGGTCTGTAATCACATTTACCCCTGACCAGATTTTTTTTTTTTTAACCCTAGTGTGTTACTGATATGTGATACAGGCTGTGTTCAGCATTTGGACAGAGGACAGGACATGTAGAGAAACAGCTTTGTGTGTGTGTGTGCATGTGTTTGAATTTTACAAATCTAATGTTTAGCTGTGAAACCAAATTATTGGACATTTTAATTCTGTCCTCACCTTTTGTAATTTACTAGTTATTTTTGATTAAGGCTGAATTTTGGGATTAATGTTTTCTGTCTGAAGTCTCTCTCATGAATAGTGCAAGAACCCAGTAAAATTAAATACATGGACAGTAAATTTGGTTTCTCTACCAGAAATATATCTAAGTTATCCAGGTTGTGATCCTTTAAACAAGTTTCCTATTCGCATGATGTTTAGCAAATCTGCTTAGAATAGAAAGCTGACAGTTTCTTCAGTGACTTTACATAGCCATTATTTCTACTTTACTTAAAGTTATGTTTTGACTGAAAGGCTCTGTAAGTCTTTTTGAAGTTGTGTTTTTTTTGTGTCTTTAAAGACTATTTATTACCAAAGTGAAGCAACTACCTGCTTCACATTCATATAGTGGAACATATTCACAAATGAGAGCTTCTTGTCTTTGTCTAATAGCCACCAAGCAGCTCCACTTTATTTAAGAGCTTCAGTGCTTTTCTGAAGAGCGCATTAACAGCAGTTGCTGATAGAGGAGTGAGGAGTGTTACACAGTCATGTATCGCGACTGAATGAAAAACAAAGCTAAAACTTGCTTAAATATGATGTTCGTATGTAGTACGTGTGAAACAAGGAGCATCTGCATTGTGTGTGTTGTACAGTTCTGTCTGTAGGATGAAGACAGAGTCAGAAGGGGGCTCTAGTGATTTTTGTCTCTCTATTCCGAGTGGACTTCCATCACAATCCTGTCCTCGGCTTGTTCTTCTGGGAAGACTGATTTCATTAAACAAAGAACTCTTAATCCGCCTCTCCTTGTTCCTCATCCACACAAAAATACACGTGTATTTGTGCATGTGGGGGAATACAAGGGTGCACACACATATGCATTTGTGTGTGTGTGTGTGTGTTCACATACGCTCAGCCAAAAGTAATTGACTGGAAGTTTCCCCAAACTAAACTCATTTCACAGAGCACTGAGCTTTTACCTCCATGGGAGCCACCAAGCTGTCAGTCACCAACAAGGGTGTGTGTACTTGTGTGCAAGTGACAGTCCATCGTGATGAATGTATGTGTGCGTATGTGTGCTTGTGTGGATGTGTATAAAAGAGAGAGATGAAGCGAGACATGATGAGACTGATATTGACATGCTTACTAGAGCAAAGGAGAGCTGTGAAAAATATTTAATAAGCACCTAGAGACCAGAAACTGCGTGTGTGAGGAACACATGACAGATGAGCACTGTTATCTGCACACTTAATAGATAAAAGTATGTGTGGGTTAAAACTCTCAGCTAAAGAAGGATATTATACACCTCGGGGCATGCCTGATTTGATCAAGTTGTGTGTGTGTGTTGTACCTGATCCAGTATATCAGTGAACTGCCACAGTTTGCTGAGCTCTACAAGATTGAGCCAGGTCATGTCAAGGATCCATTTAGCTGGTTTCTGAGGACAGGCCTTTAGGTCCAGAGACGCACCTCCTGGAACACACACACAAACATATTTGCACATTAGAACTTACACACAAACAGGAAGTGCCAATGAGAAATACAATGTTTGCACAAAAGAATATCCTGAAATGCAAAAATACAGAATGATCAGTGCTCTAAATGCATGCAAATGTGAATACACAACCTTGAAAATTATACACAAAAGTCATACTGAGTCAATGTTCAGCAGGTTGGAGCTAGCAGATGGTGAAGCTGCATGCATGTAGCACACTGTCTGTTCTGGCCTTGCCAGTTGCTATAGCTGGCTTTTATCCCTGCGGTTAGGAGCACTCCATATATCTGATTCAGTGAACTGCTACAATAACAATATGTTTGAAATTTGTGCGAACCTTGAGATTCACTATAAAAAAATCTAGCCCTGGAAAGTCAGTAATGAATAAATAAATAAAACAACACCTACAGAAAGTACAGGGCAATTTTAGTCAGAGCTTATCAAAAGTTCTGGAGGCTGTTTATAGGTGAATCATAGCTGTTCAACAACACTTGTAGCTTCTCTCTGTGTGTTGTGATTTCAAGGCTGTCCCAGTGGAGACAGGTTTCCGGTATGCAAGTGTACGTACTGTGGCTCAAAATCCCATCCAATATCTATTCTAGGTACTGACACAACAAATAATTTGTAGAATATGCAACATGGCAGATGAGTGAATAAAACACTGGTGAATTATCAGAAAGCCAATAAAACATTTTCTTCCTGCGAATAGTACTGGTGACAGCCGAAATGTTTTCAACTTCAACACTGTTGGGCTGGATAGTAAACCCAGGGAACCTTTGATATTTGTATTAAGTTCCACATGGAGTTAGTAACTCTCGAGTGCTTCTGTATTGGACATAATAATATCAGCATCAATGAGTGCTTTGAGTCGTTCTGAGAACCATGCTGGCAAGAAATACTAAGAAATCAAGCAAGAGCGACTGTACCAAGAGTGATTCAGTTGAAAGCAATTTTTCATTCAACATTCTTTTTTTTTTATATATTGACTTTCTGACAAGCTCTCATGTTTCCAAGGTTGGAGCTTCCTGCACATGCAAGAAGAATAAATACATGCTTTTAACAGCAGAAGATTAGAGAATGTATTTATTTTGTATTATTTCTAAACAACTTGAAGAAACAATACCTGCACATTATTCATATTTTCCCCTTACCTTTTATGAGTGTGAGAAACTCCTCGTGTTTGACCCTGTTGCTCTGCATGTCGATCTTCAGTGTCAACAGCAAAGTGAAGAGGAACTTGTGCTCTTCGTACAGGCCCCGTGCTGCATATTTATACACCTCAAAGGTCATAAACTCGATGATGTTGGCGATGCGTTTGCTGGTGATCGGGCTTTTGGAGGACCTGTTTATGTAGAATTTCACAGCAGATATCACAAAGTTTTAGTACATTTTCTGCTTTTGACCAGTCTAGTCTAGTCTTGCTTTTTCTGCTCTTTGAGCTCCAGCTCTAAAGTCACATTGTCCAGACTAATATTAACGGAGATTACAGCATAGTCGGACTGAATAACCTAATGGTTAATGCCTCATTTTGGTTTGTTGACTTGAGCATAAATAGTAACTGTGAGGCTTAGGATGACTGTGGTGTTTGGTAACAGTGACTTATGTTAAAACTTCCTGAAGATTGACATTTTTAGTTGTATGGTAGGTTTAAGAAATTAATTAAACTGGCAAATCAATGGGTAGCTGATTTAAATGGACTGTCATTGAAGTTGTTACGTCCATCAAGGAGATTATATTTTCAGTTTGTCTGGAGGACAGGATTTCTGAAGAAGGAAGGACCTGGAGTGGACCCAAATCACAAGGCTGATTTACACATTTTTTTGTGACTTTTGTTAACATTGCAAGATTGGGCATTCATGTAGAATAATGAGAAGAGTTAGTTCTGATTATATTTCATGGCTAACTTGAACCATTTCCCTCACTCTTTGTTATCATGCAAATACTAGAACAGCTATCAATGTGTGTTTTTTAAGCACCTTGAGCGATAATAATACAACACATCTTCTTTAGTGCCATCTGTGTTGTTTACACATTACATCCTAAAGCTCATGAATGCATCAGAGTTGAAAGAATGAGTTTGCAAATAAATACCATCTTAGGAGCATGTAAACGCACCATTGGCCTTTGCGCAGGTCTGTGCTCTCTGAGTAACATGCTAGTTTTTGTACCATTATGCTTTTCAGCGTTTACTGTTTTACTACCAAGTACCTTTTAAAGTGATATACAAATCATATGCATTATCATTATTATTATTATCAATTGATGTGCCTCAGGCACTCCAAACCCTTTGCAGTATGCATAAACAGCAAACCTATTTTCAAAAAACAAAACACCACAGTTAAAGTATCCATTTAAAGTATTATCAATGACTCAATAGCTTTCACCTTCAACTTAACAAGCTGAAAATGATTTCCTTTAGTACAGAATAGGCGATAAGCCAACAATGTATCTCTCTGTCCCACTACATACATATTCTGTATGATAAAAAATTCCAAATAAGGAAAAGACATTCAAGATGAGTATTTATCTCATTTGTACATTGTATTTCAGGAGAAGGTGGTTCATATGCTAGAGGTGGATAATTGAAAAAAAATCTAATTTGAAGCAATTCAGTCTAATTTCCCTGCAACAAAAACTACCTCTATGTAGCTAATTATATTCAATATTTCTGATGCTATGTGAAAAAGATCAGATGATACAACAATGACGATGCCTCAAGCCGCCTTTGTAGCATTGTTTTTTTGAATTGGACTCTATTGGCTGGTGTGATTTGGAATTGAAAAACACTGTTTGACATTGAGTCCCCATTTCTCTCATTATCTCCCAGCTCTCAACCACACAAAGCTCTTGAGCTACACAGATCTTCACTTTCCTACCACACAATGTTACAGGGGGCAACTTGTCGCTTTATAGATAGCTCCAACAACAACATAAATTCTGTAACAAGGGTTGCTTTCAAATCAGAAAGAAAATTACACAAATCTTTTGTTACAATGTCATAATAAAGAAGAGTACCATTATTAATATCTAGAATTATTAATATCTAGAACATAGAGCAAAAAAACTAAAGATATGTCTCGGCAATTCACTAATTTCATGCTGTTAAAACGTGCTCCATGTACAATAACAACATTTCTATTGAAATATGGCAGCATCTCTTTCCTGCAGCAGATACCATGTGTAAATGGGGAAGTAACAGACTCATAATGAAGAGATAATTAGGTAGGTTTTGGGATACACATTCAAACTGTCTGGGTTTAAGACATTTAATAATACAGTATGAGCTTTCTGAAGTAAATCTTATATTTTTTTGCCCTTTTATGGGAATTAATATTCTAAGAAAGGGTGATATGGCATCACCTCTAAATTCTAATCAGTTTTAGTCACCTAAAAAGTGCACCCAGTGCTCCAGCAGCACCATTGTACAATGCCAATAACCAAACAAGTCCCCCTGCTGAGATTTTACAAATCCCAATGAGAGGAGCAACTTGCAGCATTTGTTGGCCAGCTTTGTAGGACCAAGACTGGCATGGAGTTACAAAGGATTGGTTGCAGTCTATTGGTAAAAGACCACACACGACACACACACAAAAGGCAGCAAATGCAAGCATGTTCTCACCTAGCAAGAGAGAGGTCAAAAAGTCCCAGGAACTGTCTCAGAGAGGTCTGATACATGACATTCACCATACTCATCTCTGTGATAAGGAAGTACAGGATACTGCCCCTGGTGGCCACTGAAAACACACACAAGCATTAAAAATTAATAGCCATGGCAAAAGAAGGACCCAGGGGCGAATTCACAAAGAATGAATTGTGGCCACTGATTTTGCACCAAATGTTTGCATATAACCTCATTTAAATATGTGCAAATAGAACCGGAGCATTGAGACGCAATATGCTTAGAAGTGCAGTAAGGGTTGGAATTTACCCTTTGCGAGCATTTTGAGAATGATTTGATTTGTTTTTGCCTTATTTGCACA
>CAFUXE010001426.1:122228-141771 GCA_903364295.1 Serranus cabrilla
AGATGTACATGGGTCCGTTTTTTCCTATATTTTTCCATTGGGTTGCCTCATTTCTGCAACTTTCTTTTCAAGGGAGAGAGTAAGTGCAGATGAACATGTCTGCCTATGCCACCAACAGTATAAAAAATAAAATAGAAATCAGATAAACTGGTTTTAAAATTGTTATCACTGCATTCCTTAATGTATTTGGAGGCTATGTTCATCACTTCAAAATGTTTTCTGATACATCACAGTGTTAGTATATCCTTGCCTGTGTACTAGTCAATCGGTATAAGAGGTTGTCCTCGAGTTCCTTCATCTTCCTCTTGTTAGATGTCACATCTTCCAAGAGGTCAGTCCTCTCTTTCTCCAGTTCCTGGTGTCGAAAAAAACACATTTATGATCATTAAAATCAAAACTGTTTACCTCCTGGGGAGCATGAATTCCAACAGCCAATGAAATGCCTAATAGATCATAAAATACTTGAAGTTGGATAAGATAAAAAATAGAGTACATGTCGGACTGATCTTGGTATCCAGAGCAAATGTCATGGCAGTCTGGTCATTAGCGGACACATGGTCCAACTGACACGGCCATCCTGTCGTTAGCAGTCACAAGTACAAGTTACCACTTCTGTAAGACTGAGATGTTTTCAACCAATATTGCTTGTGCTGCTCTAATCTGCATGAAAAAGCTAGCAAAACAGCCTTATAGTCTTTTTATGAGGTTGAATCTAAATGTTGTTGATACTGCTTTTTTGTATATATAAAAAAGAAGTCTAATAGTAAGACAAATATGATGTCTGATTGCCCAAAAACCAACTGATGCAGAGGAAATGGTTAAGAGAATTAGCTGATAAAAGCTGGATCCTGCTTTAGTACTCAGATAGTAACATGAAGTGTCACTGTAATGAATCCCAGACAAATTAAAGGAGGTGTACTCCTCCATAGCATGAACCAAGACCCATGGGAAATATACAATTCTGAAACTGTGTGTTTGATTCCAACCCTTGAAACAAACAGTTACATTGTAAAGATGAATGTGTCAAAACACCGACTGTTCCCTGAAAATGAAGAGACAGAAAAGCTCATCTTATCTTTTATATTTTGTGCTCATTTTTGTCTTTGATGGTTTTAAAGCCCATGACTATTTTCTTGAGGGCCCCCTCTTAAATTACATACGTTAAATGGACTGCACTTGTAAAGCGCTTTCTAGTTTTTACAACCACTTAAATCACTTCACACCCCAGACAGCGCTCATTCACCCATTCACACACACATTCATACACTAAACGGTGCCACCTGCCGCCATCAGCAATGCATTCATACACCGATGCACGCAGCATTGGAAGCAATTTAGGGTTTGGTATCTTGCCCAACTTGGACATGTAGGCTGCCATGGTCAGCCACAGCCATATTACTGCAGCATCCAGTATTTTGAACACAGGGCGGCTCAATTATGGCAACAAAAAAAAAAAATCACAATCAGGAATCTTTTGGTGAATATTGAGATCACAGTTATTAACCACAATATGTATTGTCTTTAAAACATCATACATTTATTGAACTGTTGTTTTGCTCGCCCAGCCCACACATGGGACCAGTGACAGAGTAAAGGCCAATAACTGAATGATTGTGTTGGGCTTGCAAATGTGGAGTGGCAGGTTTTAAAGCTGAGATAGTAGCTCTAGTCTCATTATAATTAAATCCATAGTTAGTACACAGATAATAAGCCACTTTTTCCGCAGAGCATAAAACCTTCTTCTCATGAGCAGCCATTACCAGCAGGACATTGGCCTTCCCACACTAGCACCAGTCTTTTCACAGTCATAATCAATGCACTGGGTGCATTTGTAATGCATTTCTAGTGCCCAGAATTAATGAATAAAGCCCCTGAAACTTCAGATGTGTGTGTCTTTGTATATTTGGTAATGGTGCATGTGCACACTCCTTTATTCTTGGCGGTTGGATCTTTATATTGTCTGTGTCTCAGGGCCATATTGATTGCAGTGTGCTATATTCAAAGGGTGATAATAACCCCCCAGTTATATTGCCAGTTTGTGCTTGCTGGAGAGGGAAAATGTGGGACACAGTTGGGTGAGGTGATTTGGGCCTGCATTTAAATGGTCTCCAAGGGCTTTCCAAGGACTCATAAGGATCTAAGGCACATACTTTTTGTGAAAATATACTGAAATTTCAACAAACTAATTACAATGGCTATAACGGCTAGCATTTTCTCTGAGAGCAGCTCTACCTGTTTCTCTGTCAGGATGACTCTCCCCAGCAGCTGGTCCTCCAGTCCTCTCATGGTCACGGTGAAGTCGATGATCGAGGTGCGGGCACTGATCTCGGGTGTATAAGCTGGGTTAGGCAGCTTGGTGGTCACATACAATCTGAAGCCTTTCATCACATCCACCTCTTTGTCACCCACTTTGACCTGAAAAAAGAAAGATAGAGAGAAGGAAAGACCAAAAAGTCAGCTTCACATAATACCTAGTGTATACACATACATAAACAAGAATGTACTTATGTTTATTCCGCCATATCTGCCCAAAACCACCTCAGTAATACATAATCACACACCGCATCTGTCTTTGAAGTATATGAAAAAAAGGGATACTGGCAAATGTGATGATGGTATCCTGGTGTCAGAGAACAGATGCAGCTGTTGAGAAATACTTCCCGTGTCCGTATATGTTGCTGTAAGTTTGTTCATGTGCATGCATGTGTGCTCCATCTTGTGTTTGCTCTGATCAGCATTAAATTACTCATGGCAGTATAACTTCTAATTATCCATCTTGCAGTTTGTCCCTGGAGCTGTCGGTCGCAGACACCTTCACTTCCTCCTCACACCAGGATATTAATAGAAATTAAGCTTTTCAGGGAAGGGTGGGAGGGAAAGTGTACACACCTCTAATCGGGCCTCTTGATAGGTAGTCAAGAGACTTCTGGTCGAATATAACACATGCTAACTTGAAATCACCACACAGTGTGTATGTGTGTACTTTTCTGCATGTGTTTGTTTGATGCATGTGTGAGATAGAGGGAGGCAGCTGCAGCGTCAGCTGCTGAATAACCAGCATCAGCTGGAGCCAGGAGTTGAGAGGCGATAATGACACAGAGAGAACTGCCTCGAAGCAGACTTCACTCTGCCTCTTTCTCACAAACTCTTACATTTTGTGTGATTTAATTTTTCTGTGTGTGCATATATATGCCTGTTTGTGTGTGTGTGTGTGTGTGTGTGTGTGTGTGGGTGGGAGGGGTACAGTACAATCACTAAAGTTTATGCTTATCTGGATTAGAAAAGTAAACATGCAAATGCATTTTGAGAGAACTGTCAATTCAGTTTTGTGGAAATTATTGCTCAAATCCTTACAAGCAAACCAGAAAAGACACATTTATGTATGTAATAAAAATGCTTTTTGGAAAGTTCAAACCAATTCAACAGCAGAGCGACCAATTTAGAGTGCTTCCTTGTCATGCACAAAGCTATATTTCCTGTAATAGCTAGAATTCACATCCAAAGCTTGTTTCTGGCCTGGCATTTTGGCAAATTAAATTCAGACTAAATAAAAAACGATTCAGACCATGCTCTGTAATTTTCCAAATGTAAAAATATCTAACTGCAATAATACATTACAGGAAATTAGGACGCTGAGGCAGTGAGTGGTCTATTCCTCAGTGTCCAGCCACAAATGAAAGGAGCAAAAGCAAAACATATCTCACAGACTAGAGGCACAATATTGGATTTAATTTCCCATCAACAGGAAATGTGGTTTCTTGAACCCAGTGAGACCCTCTATGGATGTAGTCTGTAATTGTATTTAATGAGCCATTAAGAGCTTATTCATTAGACTTGCCATGGAAGCAATTAGTTTAAGCGTGGTTCGTTATTAAATGCAAGATTTTATGTTCTTCTATTAAGGTTTTATTTAAAATAGCTTTAAATGTTAGTAAAATGACCTGACTTAGTGGATATTTAAAGCATTATTTGGTTTTCCTGGATATTCAGATATTTAAAAATGCATCACAGGTACCTGAACAAAACACAGAAACACCTATCTCATCAGTAAATCTCCTGCTCCAATTTCATTTCTATTATTACCATTGATCCCATCAACTCCAATGCATACAGCAGTAACTCGATCCAGGTAATTACTGTGTTTATTAATTTGTCCGTAACAATGCCTGTAACATGCCTGATATTTTCAATTTAAGAGACTTAAGTAAATCCTTGAGTCTCCTGGTTATGTTTGGGAGTGAGCACTTCAAATGTTAGTAACACCTGAAGACAAGTTTGAAGAAGAAAAAAACAAGATGCATGCACACATGCAATACAAAAGTCACAGAGGCCACAACTTGCATTCTGCACCAGTCGGCATGGTTGGATAAAACCAAAGACCCCTTTCCTGCAACCAGCACGGCCCATGTTGTGAAAGATGAATGTGCTCGTTAACCACTGCCAGAGCCAATCAACCTGAGTCAGTACAGGTGTGACAGTTGGCATGGCGAAGGGGACCTGGCCGAGTACCAGCATGCCTTCCACCAGCCTACGAAACACACCTTCCCATTTCACACTCTTCTAACCAAGGTGAAAGAAAAATCTGCTACATTGGGTTATTTCTGCCATGTTACCTTGTAAGTGGAGCCAGTTTTGATGAAGTTTTTTTCAAGGATGTTGTCGAGTGCAGGGTCCAACTCCTCCCCTACATCCTCAATTAAAAGGGGGCGCCCAAGAGACAAACTGTCCTCCAGATGGTTCTTGAAGTACTTATGGTTCAGTGAGGTAATCTGGAATCAAAATATGAGACCTCTGTTACTATATGGATATAACTAATGTATTTAATTACAGCAGGAAGCATTCCCTTTTTGAATCTAGTGCCTGCATCAGTGTTTGGCTGCAAGGTCCCATGTCTACACTGGACTTTTCTTTTTTGTCTTTTAATAATTTAGTTTCAATGAAGGGGGGCACAAAAGTCCCATGCAACATAGAGAAAAAATATTTTCATTATATTAACTATTATCATGATTGACCTCAGCAGCAATCACATTGTTTCTAGCAGACTGATGAGCACATTTGTAAGACAGACAGTGAAAACCATCTGATTCAGTGAAATGAAGGAGGTAAATGTTTGACCCTCATTCATTCAGAAAGACCAACCTTGTCGAGGAAAAGTGACTCGTCAAACGTATAACACATCACTTTTAAATATGAGCCATTGTAAGACAACCTTAGAAATAAAAATACAGTCGTTTGATGAGGTCACTTGTGGAAAGGGTTTAAACCTTCTGCTTGGGGAAACTCATCTTCAGAACACTCATAATGGGACTGCAGAATGCATTCACTCGACTCAAAGATTGCCCCTAACAGGGCCAGTGACCTTGGTTGGTGTTATCATGTCTGCAGAATTCTGCAGTACTTTTTCATGGTGCTGTACAAAAAAATGGGATGTTGTACAATGAAAAGGGAAATAAGGACAAACAGTACACTGCAGAAACTGATGATCTACACGTTATTGCAAGCAATCGTCAAAGGACGATTTTAGAGCCCGCTAAAAATCTAAATCTTGCATTACAAAAACTGGCACAGGAGATAAGCAAGGGAAAAACTCTTTCATTTCTTCATACATATGGTACTAAGAAGAAGAGAGATAAACAGTAATTGGTGCTAAGAAGAGGAGCGATAAACAGTAATGACATTGAAATACTGACATAAGGTGGTTGTGGTTTAATTTGAAACTTCTGAATGTTTTTTGTTTAAATTAAGTTTTTGGTACAATAGTATGTCATTTTACATACTACATAGGTGATACCTGAACATGCCAAAATGTTGCTGTTGTTCTTGAATGTTAATAAATAGTATGCCCTCATCATTCATTAAACAATATAGCAGCAGCAGGTCACATATTTTAAAGCAACAGACAGAAAGAAAAATCTTTAACCTGCAGCTCATTCCTAGCCTCTTTGTTCTTGATCCAGATTTTCCCCTGTGTCTGAGGGTCAATAAGGAGAGGGAAGCGAGCGGCTTTGGTGATAATGATGCCATTCTGAGTGGACAGGTCATCGTTGGGGAGCCCCTGTAAGACAAATGACTGGTTAAGGTACAATCCAAACTTTTTTTTAATGCCATTGTTTTTTTTAAAACTGTGTAAAAAGACTGTGTAAAACATGAGTAAAAACAGAACTCAATTGTATATTTACGGAAAGCGGAAGGTTTAGCAGTTTGAACATAAAATGTACTGTTTTTATATAGTTTTTAATTAAATATATGTCCCAAAGGATCAGCAAACTATTGCTTATCCTCTTTTATTTACATTTGACAATGTCCAAACTTCTGTGGAATTGGGGTTGTAGCAGCACCAAATATATCGAATATAAATATTAAAACAAACACCTCTTGTTTCGTTGGGTTGTGCAAAACAACATGCAAATCTTATCTCGCAATCCTAGAAACTATATACAGCATAGGATTATCTCACTGTCTATACTGCATTCATTTATATTGAACAGTTGATTTAGTTGGCAGGAGCTACTAAAATACATCACTGACCTGTAGGTTCCACTCGCTTACAGTGGGAGCGTCAATGAGCAGCTCGGTCAGATTGAGGTTGTTGCCAAATGGAATGTGACGCTGCTTTAACTCCCGCTGCCAGTCATTCAGTAGGAGATTACGAAACTCCTGGTTGAAGGGGCCGGAGTAAGAGAGGAATGCTGTGGCCAGAAGAACATCACCTGGAACAAAACCACACAGTTATTAAATATAAAAAAAGTTCGCCAACACAATTAGAAAACAGCCCATGCTGTGGCAGGTTTTGTTAATGCAGAAAAAAGTAAATATGATTCATGGAGAAATTATATTATGTTAGCAACACATTGGGAATTAAAAGTTTATATAAAATGTTACATTGTTGGGTATTAGAAGTATGAGCATGCATTACTGGCATTATACATTAAGTATAGTGATTCAAGATTTACATATTTTTCTACAACCACAAAGAAAGCCAGCATTATTCATGACACGTGTCATCATTATCTAATTTCAGAAACATCTATTTTATGCCATCTAGTTTCTGAAAGCCAGCTTCAAACCCACCAACAAGGCGTTTTGTTTGGGCAGCAAACTCTTTGCTCTGTTCAGTCCATCTCTCCTTTTCTCCAGCGAGGCCACTGATGAGACTGGATGCTGTCTGCATCTTATGTCTACAGCGCTCAGCATCCTCCAGCAGGGTCTGATGGGAACGGAGGGCAGACAACAAGTCAGTACGTTGATGTGCATGTTTGGCCTACTTGTCTGTCCTTCTAACTGTCTCTTCATCAATCCATCCAGCTCTTATGTAACTCTTATTCTCTGTAAATCTGTGCACATTTATACTGGTCTGAAGTATTTTTTTATATGGACACAGAGGGCATTTTCATATCAGTATTGAAATAATAAATCCCTTTATGACTAAACAGCAGTTGATTTGAATGTGTCTATATGTGTGCAGGGTTGGCTAGCTGTCTTTTGTATGTTGGGTGAGGCTAGCATAGGCTCAGGAGCCTGGTGACCCCCGATACATGGAAGGACAGATGTGTTTATATTTTCTTGTCAGTATGTTTACCATATTTGTCTGACCAAATTAGCTTCCATTTGTAAAGATATCATAAGGGGTCAACAGCACCTTTAGGTCATCCTGCAAAATCTTTTTATCAGCAATATAGAGGTTGTTTGCCCAATAGCAGTAATGTCTGTTTCATCAATAAAGACTGTCTGCCCTTCAATCTTGCTTTTGGCCTCAGGAGATGAACAGCTCTGGATCTTAATCGCACAATTATAAAAATAGTCAACTTAGACTGTTCAGATTTACTAATCAGCAAGTGTTGATGCACAAACGGTTCCATTTACTTGTTATTTATCAGAGAACAGAGAGTACAGATGATGAAAATACACACACAGCAAAGAGGCTCACACACCTGCACACACCATTAACAGTGTACCACTGGAGTTGGTTACATTTGTTTAAAGGGTGACTCTCTGTGACTCTGGTTGACTAGTTTTCTGTTTGTGTAGCAAGTTGTCACAGGCTGCATTAAGAAAGACAGTCCACCTCTGTGGAGCAATCTGATTTTATCAGAAGGGCTGCTCATTCACTAAAATGTTACAAAAAAATCAGTAATATAATATTAATGATATTAAAAGATGTCCGAGTTTGGGGAACGTTTCAACCCTACTTTTTAATGAATCACAACCTGGTTATAAATGGCATCAGGTTGCACAACATAAGCTTTAACAAATATGAACAGGTTGAGTTGCTAAATATAGACTTCATTTGGCTTAAGTACAGCCATCCCACAGATTACTTTGACCTGCTTTTTCAATTTTTCTTTTCATTCATGGACAAATGCTTAAGCCTGTGCTCATGCAATAATATACATAAGAGATAAAGAAAGGTACTGTTTCTGTGGAAGAAGAGTAGTGAGCTGTTGTTCCATGAAATTATGAATCGAATAAAGAAAGCACAAAGACAAGCTGTGCCAACTATATGAGTTCAAACAATCATATGGAACAGCAAATTAATTAAGAAAGTCTGGATCTAAACTGGTGATCCCATTTTCTAAGTAGTGCAATGTCATGTGCTATTAAAACTTGGCTGAGCAGAATTAATATAGTAATTCCCCGTTATATTACAGGCTTCAGCGGAGGAGGCTAACACTAGATGTCCAATGTTACATTATGAATGTTATCTGATGTTCATTAATTAGTCTTAAAAGAGAAACAGTCACATAAATGTCGCCCATTTGTGCAAGGTAGCTCGTGCATCAAGTGTTTTTCACATAAAAGATAATGGCATAAAGCTCCAGATGGAGAAGCATCATTAACTTCACATCTGTGCTATATCACATGATCCAGTTGTTGTTTCAGATGTCTTCTCAGCACACATTGCTCCTATTATTGTCCTTTTCTATCTCTATATCTTTACATTATATTTGTGTTTCAAGGAAGTAAGTAAAGCTACTGACCTGTTTCTCCATCATGGCCTTCTCATATTCTGCCTGTACCACATCCAACTCTGCCTGCTTGGCATCCAGTTCAGCCTGAGCCTTCTGAAGGTCTACATTAGCTATGGCCAGACGATTCTGCTGCACTGCCAAGTTAGCCTGAAAAAGAAAGGAAGAGAGGGACAAAGAGATGTGTTGCTTTTATTGCATATAGAAAACCTACAGGGTTCATGATCAGTTCTCTAGGGAGAGTGCTGAGAAAGACAGAGACAGACATTAGACACAAGTCAGACCAGATGATATGACAGAAACAGAGAGAGAGAAGGTGGTAAGAGTGAGAGTTCTATTTATTGCATTAAATGCACTATGAAAAACAGAAGAGAAGAAATTCTTGAAAAAATCGTTAGATAAATGTTTTGTCTCAGATCATGCCAGAGTATTGAGATGCAATTGTAGTAGCAAGTAAATCTTTTCAGTGAGTGATAAAACATATTGCAGATGCAGAGGCTCAATTAAGAATTAAACTGGAGATGCAAGAATAGACATTTTCAAAAGTGCTGAGGGAGATAGAGAAACTGGTTATAAAGCAACAGTGGGGTGATGACAAGGCCAAGGGAGGAGGCAAGGGAGTCTAAGGCCGGCAGAGTCACAGCAGAGAGGATATTTTCTGGATAGACCTCGGGGTGTCGAGAAAGCATTGCAAAAGGTTTAGAGAGAGAGATTCAAAGAAAAGTTGTGTGTAAGTAGAAGTGCGATTGGGTGGCCTGGCAAGAGGAATTCTGCAGCATTCAATTAATATGTATTTACATCTGAGAGGACTACCTCTGTCTGTTTGTCTGTCTGTTTGTCTGTCTGTCTGTCTTTCTGTGTTTCTGTCCGTCTGACAGTCTGGCTGGCCAGCTTAAAGAGAAGCCACCACTGAGCAGGAAACCAGAAAATCAATTTGCCAGGCTGTGTTACACATTAAAGCAAAAGATCAGGATCAAAGAAGAGAGCCAGGGAGCTCTCATGGAGGTTGTGGAGAATAACAGAAAAACAGAAGATGTGTGAAGGAAAGAGACAGAGAGGGGTAAGAGGGAGAGAGTGACAAGAAAAACTAGGAAATGAGACAGAGATGGACAACAAAGGTGAGCAGAGGTATAAAGGGTTGAGAAAATGTGTCAGAGTGCAAAATAAATAGGAAAGACCTGGTAACAAGGGGGGAAGGGAATCAGGTACAAAAGAACAACATAGTACACATATGGAAAGCAGAGGTAATCATTAGGAAAAGTTTTAGTGAACACAATCAAAAAGTATAACTGCATTCGATGAGTTGAAGCTTTTAAGTGTTGGTCTGGCATCAGGCATCCACGGATTCAATGGCAGGAAGACGAACTAGAAAAAGGATTTGGGACGTTTGCATGAAATCCCGGGGTTTAGTGAACAAGGGTGTGTGTGTGTGTGGTGCTGTGCCTTATTAATTGAGGATTTTCTGTACAGAGTATTCTGCTCTGTTCCCTTCTGCTGTGCGTGTCATTAATAATTCCTTGGAGAAATAAATAAATACTGGTCGAAACACTTACGTGCCGGTGCAAAGAAGCAATTAATTAGCGCAGCTTGAATATAAAAAAAAAAGATATGTCAGTCACTTCGATGTAAACACAGCTCTCACTGTAGATAAAAAACAATGTATATCTAATTTGACTTTGTTGTTAAAGTATAGAGTTTTAAAAGTTCATAATCTTTATTTTACATCTTAACATTGGTGTAACTTTGAGCTTGGACCAGTAAAAATATGTTCAAATGAACAGACAAAACTCTCTGATGTATTAGATAAAGATGAGAAAGTTGTGATCTTACTATAAATCTTCTGATTTTCATTCACACAGCACAACCCAAACTATAGGGGGGATCTAAATTGGCAGATAATCATACATTTGTTTCTTTTGAATGTTATCTCTGTCACACTCAGAATGTGCTTGGTGACTGACTGGTAGAATGACTTTGATGACAAAGCTGTCTGGGTAGAACCACTTTTGGGTTTGTATTATAGTGGTTTGAATGTACCTGATTAAATTCAAATAGGCCCTGGGAACTTGACTTGAAATGCATCCAATTTTTATATAATTTATATGTTTGTATGCCCATGATCATTGGATAAAAGCTTTATTCTCTCTTTGTCCATCTAAAATCTTTGGGGCACTTCTACTGCTTACACCATCAGCAAATTATTGCTTCCAAACTGTGGGAATATGAATAAATCCTTTTCAAATCAGACAAAGTCTGTGCTGTTTCCCGTAGCCTGCGGCACTTCTGCAGAAAAACAACCTTCACTTTAAGTGTTTCTCATCCATCCGAGTGGAAGACCGTGGACTTTGCCCAGGGAGTGTGTGTGCAAGTGTGTGCATGGTGCTGTTTGTTGGGATAATGATGACAGGTGTAACGCAATGAACAATTGTGAAAGGGAGATTTTAAGAGGCTGTCGTGCATGTTTGGGGACTTCACTTGACCTATTATCTTGATAATTCTACTGTCACAGTCTATAATCAGTGCTGTCTGACCTTTCTGCTGCATGTGGGAGATTGCTTACCTTTAAGGGTAAAACCTCCTTGTTGATGGAGAAGAAGGAGGCCATAGCTTTTGTCCAGGATGCGAGGCCGGCCACATTTCCACACACCCTCTTGGCTGTTTCTATGTTGTAGTCGGGCATGTCAAAATAGGGCAGCAGCAGCTCCACCATTTCCTCATTAATGGAGTCTTTGGGGAATTGCTGCAAGGCAGGCATGGGGAAAGAGGTGGTGGTGGTAGAGGGAGAGATGGTTAGGGTGGAAAAAAACAAGTCTTATTTTAGTCAATACATGTACTCAGATAATATAAATATGTACAGTAACTTATTTTTTAAAAAGCACCGTAGTTACATCTTCTGTTATTTAAAAACTAATGACATAAAACTTAATGAAATGAGGGGTAAAAATGAGAAAAATCATCAAAGGAGCAGTTTCGAAGGTAAAGGGTGGAGACTGTAAGCAGAGCAGGCAGTGAAAGCTGCAGAAGAAAAAGAGAAAAAAGGAAGAACGGCTCATATGCAGGAATGAGGGAGAGATAAATCTAAGAGGAGCAGAACAGAGACCTGAAAAAAAGATTGTGCAGGAGCAGCTGAAAAAAAAGGCAGACAGAAAAAGGCGAAGAAGCAAAAAGATAAAAGATAACATACAAAGGGGCACAAGGTAAGATAAAAGACATGGTGTAGCTGGGTGAGGAGAGAGATGAAATGAAAAAATAACAGGAAAGAAAAGTGAGAGAGATGGGTAGACAGAAAAACATAACAATGAGAGGGGAGAAGAAGTGGAACGAGTTGAGGCAAATCTAAGAAAGTTGTGGATTGGGAGGGCATTAAATAATTCTTAGTGTTTAATTTTTAAATAATGTAAATCAAACCTTCACAAATCTGTATGAACTTTTAAACTCATATTGAGAAGACCATACAAGTCACCTTTAAAATGGAACTGTGACAAACAGTAAAACAACAAATATCATGGTCATGAAGACTGAGAATACATGGAGGCCAAAGTTCTATTCTGTACAGAACAGGTATCTATAACAACAACAGCTAATTTTATCCATTGGAATTGAGTATAATGTGAATAAAAAAAAGTATATTATCCTGCTGCATACTGATATACTCCTACAAATGACACCTTAAGGAAGGATACTTTTCACTAGGATAGTATTGTGTTATTTAGAGCTGGGTCTGGTGCTTTGGTGAAGCATGAACAATTTAACTTTTTTCATATTTAACATTGTAAAAAAGGTGGTTTAAGGGCATGTGTGAGCAGGTCTTCTGCAGCATCTATCTCTAACTTCAGTCTCAACTAAATAAATCTAATGTAGGCAAGTGTACCTGCAGGCTGCCCAGAAAGTTCCCAGCTGTCATGAGTTTTAGAGACTCCTGCCAGGACGGCGTGTTGCAATTCTTCTCTGGGTCGATCTTCACGGTGTTGACCCGCCTTTGGAAGAGGAGCAGCACACAGTCCATGATCCGCATGATGAGGTGGGGGGGTCGACCAAGTGTTCGTACAGTGGCAATGTCTGACGGTTTGATTGTCTGAGTGGGTACAGAGAAAAGACACAGTGAGTTTTAATGGGCAAACATACAAAAAAAAAAGGATATGCTTGGTGAGATAAAGATGAGAGCAAAGATAAAGTAATTAATTGTTTATTCATCTTTGTACGACAAGAAGTTTGAGAAAATAAAACAGAGGAAGTGTACAAAGGAAATCGAACTAGAAGCACTAACGATGAGAGATAGAGGATAGAAAACTGTAAGTATAACTCCAACATTTCTGCAGAGAGCGACAGAGGATTACTTCAAGGGGCTGATTAAAATGAGAGAGGCAGCAGGAGAGTACAGAAAATGTTCCAGTGAGAATTGTTTGGCTGCTTCATCAGGCCCCCTGCCCGCTCATCTCATTTCTTCTCCTTTGTGCACTTTCCTCTCTTCTGCTCTCTCCTCCCTGATCCATTTTCACCCTGTTTTATCAGCCCAAGTGTGGTGTGAAACTCCCGCTAGAGAGTCAGCCAGCAGACAGTTGGTTTATCCCCTACTAGCTTCTCTTCTCTACATTGTTGTTTATAAAAATGTTGTAATATGATCTCCTCAAAATTATGATTTCAAATTATCCTAACAAAATCCTACCAACTTTAAAAAGATAAATCTATTTGTATTATTGTGTGTTTTCTTTCCCGATTGCAGAGTCAACCAGCTTTGTCCGTGTTCTTCATGGAAAACAACATTTTCTTGCTTTTAACATACTTCCTAATGAACCTTTCTTTACCCTGAATCCTTCGAGACTAGGACGGCTAAGCAGCCTAAATTAATTGATTAAAATTTGTATTGTAAAGTCATTGTTGTATGTTTCTGTTAATTAAGAGTTAAGTCAAAGTATACACAAAAAATTACTTTATTTTTCTTGGGGAGCTTGAAAAACACCTCTGCGCTGACTGACTATCAGCAGCAGGGAGAAGTATAGACAATGCACTAGTAAACAAAACTGTACGCTGTCTGTTCAACTTTATATAACCCTTCAATGTATATCAGGTTGAGAGTGATCTTAATCACTGCATTGTGGTCTAAATGACCAACTGAAGCTCATGGTAAATGCATCAGTTTCTCAACCTCAACCAGTAGAAGTGAAGAAGCCCCTTGAATGACTGGCAAAATATCTAGTTCTGCAGCAGTCCAGTTTTGTGCACCAACAGCCCATTTAAAACCCTATTACACATGATGAAAATGCATGACCATCAATCTAGACAGATTTGCCTGCCAAGGTTTCCCGTCTTTGAAATATAAGGTTTCTATCCACAGCAGCAAGAGTAAAATTCTAATCAGGGACCTGCCATAGGAGATCTGTATGCAACCATCTACCCAGGAGGACAGCTTTAATTACAACGCAGCTCCAGGCCCCAGAGCACCATGCTAACTTTAGACACACCCGCTGTTACACACATACACAGACGGGCTGGAAAAGCTGTAGGCGAAACCTGCATGCAGCTTCACACAGGAAGTCACAGAGTGCTCTAAGTGGCACCCTTAAGCAACACCAAGTGAGAGCAGCAAAGTACTGGTGGGGGAGACATAGAGCCATACAAAGGGGCACGATAAACAGCGGCAACATAAAGTTTACTGACAATTTCAAACCCTCGGGCTATGTTTACAGGCACACTTGCTTGGATAAATAGTGCATGTGGGCAGCAGAAAACATCAGAAAGAGCGGCACTGCATGATCCAGTAGGCTTGAATGAAATGGGTCAGTGCAAGTAGAAGAGGAACATGAAAACACAACCAAACATATATTATATTCTCTATATTACTCTCTATTAATATTTGTTTTTTAAAGAAAAATAAATATTAAAATATATTTCAACTTTACCTTTATGTTCAGGCTCATGCAAAATTACAGAGCTCTTAATGAAAAACAATTTTCTTTGATTTATGAACTCTTCCTGTGGAGACATTTTTCAATCTCGTTATATTAATATTAATGTCACTCTCACATTGAGGATTCCTTACATGGTGATAGCATTTTAGATTTTCTGGAGAACAATATGGGGTTACCTCAAAAAATCATCGTAATTATCATTATCATCATAATTAGGCTTTTTAGATCTGGACTGTGCATCACAAGTCAAATCAACTTTTAATCAAAGTGAGTTTCAAGGTGCTTCCTAAAGATATCAGTGGACTGCGGCAATGAGTATAAAGACGGACATTTTGGTGCACTTGGAGTGTATGTCTTGCTTTGTGGACAAACAGGTGTTTGAAATTCAACACTAACAAAATTGTCAAATCATATTTAACTTGATGTTGTGAGTTTAAATAAATGTAACTATGTGTTAAATGGCCATATGATATGGGCCAAGTTGTGTCATGGAAGACATTGTGATATCAGTGAATATGATTCTGTTGTCCAAAGCATCTATGTAATATTTATCATGATAAACTTGTGACTTACACCACCATTCCCAAGGATCTCCTCATACCTGCAGTGCTGCCTCTGCTTCCTGAAGAGCTGGCCGGGCAGCTTCAAGTTTCTCCTCAGCGATGGCCTTGTCAGCTGAGATGCTGTCTACAATGGCCTGGGCCTTGTCCTTCACTTTCTGCACCTCTACCTTCACTCGCTCTGCCGCCTGGGCTTTTACCGTCACTTCCTTCAATACCTGTGTATGCACAAAAAAAAAAACATAGCAATGGTTCAGTTCAATGTCAACTTTTATCATCCACGAAACCAAAACAACTCATTTAACAGCCCCATTTATTCCGTAAGCACTAATTTGTTAGCACTGCTGTTTACAATTTCAGTATATGTTCTTGTTGAAAGAAATCTGTCAATTGTCACGCATATTAAAACAATTTCAGCAATGCATAAGGTTCTCTAATTCCTCTCTAATTTCAAATTATAAGAGAGACTTTATTAGCGACTAATGCAGTCATCTACTTATTCATTCATTTATCCTGAGGCGCATTAATGTCACTGCTGTTCATGCACATCTACCTGCACACACACACTGACAGAAAAATATAATTAGGAATGACCAAAATAGCCATATCTGGAAAAAAAACTACTCACACAGAGAAACATGACCTGTGCTGCTGTTTCAATTGAATGTCATACAATTCAAAACACTCCTGCGTGAAACCTACCATATCTGCCTTGTCATTGGCAACCTGTAGCTCTTTCTCTTTCACCTCCAGCTCCTTACTGAGTGCTGCTACAGACTCTGATGCCTCCTTCAGTTTCTGGAGACCAGTGTTCATCCTAAACAGGAGAAATGTTTAAAACAAGGTAGGCCACATGTAGTTCCAGTATATATCTTGGACCTTTCTAATAGATTGTCTTTGGTCCGTAGGGGAACCAGGTAGTGAAAACTCTTTATTGCATTTATTTACGTTATTTAACAGGAAAGCAGCTTATCATTCCTTGGTCAGCTTTTAGGATGCCTTTGACCACATATGGTTGGATATAGCTCGAATGGCTGATAAGCAGACACGAATCCCAAATTGTGAAAAGGAAGCATAGAAATATTATGCTGTTATGGGATCTGTGATGTATTATAAATGATAGGGTTGATGATGTGATTATCCATCACTGCCATTAGGGAGTTAATAACTACTGACTGAGATTATCGTTTTAAATTTTGACAATCAGGAAGGTAAAATAGCTGTATTTTTAAGGAAATGTATTTATCTTCTAATTATTGATGTCTCACTTATGACTGGCCACTCATGGTGGCTAAGAGGAAGACTAGACTTCAGATGTAGAATTCATCATTTTTAATACAGTCTTATTCAATCCAATCCTCACTAACTGTATTGTGCAGCGCTGTATATGCAGCTAAAAGTCAAAGGATAAAGGGTGCTACAGTATATGTTAACATTGTTACTGGAATTATATATATATTTTTTTTAATGTAACTTAATCCTATAAGTATGCTTACCTGTTGGCCAGGGTCTGGACTTCAGATCTCTTCTCCTTATAGATGGTCTTGTATCCCTGAATGAAGGACAGGTAGGACTTAGGGGTGACATGGGTGGAGCGTCGGTATCTGGATTTAAGTAACAATTACAGTTGGTTAATTTCATGTCACATTTAAAAGCAGGACAATAATTACCTCCGCCAAGGAGGTTATGTTTTCGGTCAACTTTCAATTAACATTGCTAAAAAATATATACAAAATACTGTACCTCTGGAAGTAGTCCACGCATTTCTCTGCCACGCCATCCTGGAAAGAACCCATGCACTGGACTACCTCATTTTTAACTTGGGGTGAGCAGTCGATGTCATAGACTGACAGGAAGTGCTCTGAAACTGCAAGATAGAAAAATGGACAAGGAAGAATGAGAGAGAGCAGAATTAAGTGGAGAAAAATACAAGTGGAGGAGTAGAGTGTGGAAATTAATTAGTGAAACCAGATGGCAAATGTAAATATAAATCTATCAGCTTCTTTGGTACACAATACTCTGACAAGCTGTCAGAAATTCCAATTGGTCATTTTCCAAGCAGGGCTTACTGTGTAATTGTCACAACGGCTCCCAGGCAGTAATGTTTTGGTGTTTGTCCTGTCACTTCCCGTTTTATTTTGTCGCCCTCCCTGCCTTGAACCTGCCTGTCTGGTTATCTACCTCATGTCACGTTTCTGTGGATTCTGGTACTGACCCAGGTTCCCCGGACTATTGCCATCATCCCATAAGAACCTTTTTGTGCTCATATTAAATAACTCTTTGTGAACTTTCATTCTGACTCCTAGTCGTGCATTTGGGTTCTCCTGTCTGAGTTCAGGCTTCACAGTAATTGCATGGGACATTATGGTATATTTAGTAACATGTATTACTACAACACTTGTTTCTTTCTTCTGACATGTATGGAAGGGACGTTGACAAAGAGAAGGCAAAAGCTAAATTAACTGCAGACTTAAATAACTAAAAGCGAAAATAACTTGAAATCAGGCCTTGTACTATCTATAGGTATGAAAAATGTAATTACAATCAATGTCAGTAGCAGATGAAGACATTTCACCAGTAAGCAACATTTTGACTTAATGCCTTGAATATTAATAATTTACATTACATAACAGACAAATGATAGATGAGGAAATGAGCAGGAAATCCCAGCAGCATGACTAGCAATCTAACAAAGACAATTTGTTCAAAATTTTGTTCTGACTTTCATTAATTAGAAAGCACAAGGGACACTGAACAAGCTGGCTGGGTGATAAATGTGTGTTGTAATATCCAAGTTTAATCAGATTTTACAGCGCTGAGAAAATTAACAGCAGCCACTCTAAATGGAAGAAAAAGTACAGGAATACAGTATATACATACAGGATTCAAATTCTACCATAAGCAAGGCAGATCATATTAATATCAAATAAAAAATCATACCTGCAACAAGAGCATCTTTTGGCCACCGACTGAACCAATCCATTGTGCAGCCAGATATCAAGGCAGGAAACTTTAACGCCCGATTGCGGAACTTTTCCCCAACGGGCGAGAAACATAGAACAACGTGAAGATTATGTCGGACTCGTGACATGAAGTACTCGTACAGTTTCTCATTGGTTGGGGGGCGCCTGGGAAACTCCCGCTTCATAGCAGGAATGAGATCACTGAGGATCTCGTCAATCTCATCCCGAGCAAATAAATTGGACACCTATAGATAGAAACACATACACCCATTAAGGTCAGAGTAAAAGATCTATTCATCTCTATGTATGTTTTCAGTTTGCTGGGCCTAAAAATACTGGTTGGACTGCATCTGTAGGTTTGGTAGGTGGAATTTTGATTCTGTGTACTAGAAATTAAACATGCACATGAATCTTTAAACCACTTTAGGATGCCTCCTTTTTCTCTAATATATGCTTTGTATGTAGTAATTGTGTATTTAAACTCTGATTGAAAACAGGGAGATACAGATCACCATAACACAATTTCAGATGTTTTCTCTCAGCACTCTTATCGAACAAAGTACTGCGTGTTTAGGATGACAAATGGCAGCTTAATTTGATCTAAGATTTCTTACGAGAAGCCTTCAGCCCAGATTTTCAAATATTAATCTGCACTTGAGGCACATGAGACAACTAGTGACACAACAGAAATTCAGAAAAACACAATCTGAATAAAAGTCTTCCAACATATAAACAAGGTAAGCATGTGTAGTTCAATTTCAAAATTCCTACTTTGATTATAAATCATAACATGCTCAACTTTCCAAGATCTCCCTTTTACTTCTGTCTCCTTATTTATTTCATTTTGCTAACCAACAGATTTCAGTAATTAGATATTTTAATGTTATTATTTTAATTTATTTTACTCACTTTTAGACTATTTTTTGCTTTTTGGTCAGGCACAGAGGTGCAGGCAAATACTGCTCATCCCCCCCAGACCGCCTTAGTCTGGTGTTAAGGAATGAAAAAAAATGCTTAATTATGGAATAACAGCCACTTTGTCCAGGTTTGACATATAGGGAATAGTTGTACTAGTTGTTTTTGTGCCTTTTCACTACATCCCTGGTTACCAAGAGAGAGAGAGAGAGAGAGAGAGAGAGAGAGAG
>CAFUXE010001426.1:141812-197592 GCA_903364295.1 Serranus cabrilla
TGTGGTTAGAAGCTCCATGTCTCTAACCATCTGCTGGATGACTCTCACATAAACAACCTCACACTAACAGCTTGCTCCCAGTTTTTACTTCTCATCTCTGTCATCTTCTCTCACACAGTCAACAATTCTGCAACACAAACTTCTCTCTCACACACACACACACCTCTCACCTGCACACAAACAACCAGACACAAACTCTGGTCCCCACATCTATTTACCTCTGTTAAAGCAGCTGCTGTTTAAATTGTTATTTAGGAAGGAAGGACGGCTGGGAGAGGAGTTGGGGAGGAGGTGGAACAGAGGGTGCTGAGGGAGGCGATCATGATGAGGCAGAGACAGCAACAGAAAGCAAAGGATGATTAGAAAAGGGAATGACCAGGTGGAAATTGAGGGAGGTGGAAGAAGAAAAGATGAAACAGGTTAATAAGATAAAAAGGTGAAAATGCTAAAAAAATAAATAAATTGAAAGTCAATGAAAAGTAAGTGGGGGAAAAAAATCTAGCAATTACATGCCCAGTGCTGTTGCCAGCTCATAGTGCTACATACTGACACACAGATTTTTCTTTTTCAGAAAATGTTGTATATCAAAAAATACCATAAGCAAGCATGAAATGACCATAAAAACAGTTCTATACACTTGCAATAGTTAGTACGTAAAAAATAAAAATAAATGTAGAGAGGGTGGTGTACAACATATGGCTGATTTGAGAAAAAATATATTTTAAAGAAAATAGTTTCCTCCCCTGTAATATGTTTCTTTATTTTATGACCCTAACTCTTCACCATCACACCTAGATGTTGAGATTCTTAAAATGCTCCTTGTTTTCTTTGCAAGTAAAAGCAACAAAGTACAAATTAATCTGTGATTAGAGTCTTTAATATGGAAAACATACAAAAATGTACAAGATGGGCTCTCTGTTTATAATTTAGATGCAGTTATAAAACCGGGCCCTGTCTTAAGAGCTTCCTGCTGCTTGATAACTAACATAACAAAGATTCCAGAGCATAAACATCTAAGTAGTGTGAGCTGGGAACCGGCAGGTAAAAGGCAGCAAGACCACTGTATATACTGTATATAACTTGAATAGTTTAGGCACAGTGCGTGTGTAAAATAATAACTAGTTCAGGAAGGAGCTTAGAGACACATTAATACCCAGGACAATAGGGAAAGGGTTTTAGAGGGGGAGAAGAGGTGGAAAAGATAAAGGACAACAATGAAGCAGGACTGGGGAGTACAAATTGTGGAGGAGGAAATAAAAGAAAGGGCAATAAAGGGGAATGGCAGGGACAGGACAGGAGGGAAACCAGAGGGGATAACAGACAATGAGAGGATGGGGAAAAGGAAGAGACAGCACAAAAAAGGAGAATAAGTGTGGAGAGAAAGCTGTAGAGGTAAGAGGTAAGAGGAAAAGAGGATAGTGAGTTAGAGAACCAGAAAAGTGCTTTGGAAATGCCAGTGCAGTATGGTTCAGGAACAGCAGCAGAGAAATGTTTAAACCTGACCTTGCTCCTATTGCTGCTGTGAAAATGCAGGAAAAGGCGTTTTCTGCAGCTGAGATGCAGTACGAAGAAGAGCCAGCTCTATCTGTCCCTTCTGTGAGTTACAGCTTCAATGTGTTACACCCAAATCGATGAGAATATAATTGTGAAATGCTATCGTATTGACAGGGAAAATGCAATTTACTTTCTAATTTGATTGAATTGAGATAAACTGCGCTGCTTATAAACCAGACAAGAGACAACATGTTTTTCTCATAATCTAGGTCTGTTGCTGCTTTGTATCACAGTCATTAAATATTTGTTTCGGTCAAGGGTGAATGCCTGTTGTCAGTTTAAGCTGCACAGCGAAATTAGAATTGAGGCTTTTGTGTAGGACAAACTACTCTTAATGATGTCAATGTAAGTATCTGAACAAATGCAGTAGCTTTGTGTATCCACAATTGGCTTTACTCATAATAAAGTGTTTGTGTTGATTACCAAAACTGCTATTAATACAACTGTGCCAGTGCATAAAAAATATATTAATATGTTTCTTTCTCTAAATAATGTATTTGCCTGTTTTTATCCACTATACACATCCCTGGTAAATCCCACTGATAAGCACAATTTACAATTAAAACTCCTCAGTAATTCAACTCTGAGAATCTCATCTGTTGCTTTTAAATTCCTTATTTTATGTATTTTACACATTTCCCATGTTCAACCTAAATATTAAGTTTATATCAATATAAACATTCATGCATGTGTGTTTTAATGTCTTTTTTCATGTGTGCTCCTCACCTCTCCAGATGACAGGACGTTGTTCATGTACTCCAGGAAGGACTCGTCTTTGATTTCGTTGTCAGTAAAGAGGAAGCTAATGCCTTTTCCATGTTGGCCGGCTGTTCTGTACAAACCCTTTAGGTCATCCATCAGGTTGGCTGTGTTGTATGAGCTGTTTGAGAAGAGAATGCAAAAAATAAATTGTTTGTTGAAGTTGAAGATTAATGGTTGGAATTAAGAAACATAATTGAGAAACAGAGCAAAAAAAATGCAACAGAGTAACAGAGTTAGAATGACCACATTGAAAAAGGATAGTTTACATGAAAGCAAGATTAACTGAGTCTGCAAATAGAGACATAACTGTATTGGATGTGCATGGAAAAGGCAATGTGTGTGTTGAAAGAGAAGAAATGGCAGGGATAAACATCAAGGTGCCTATTTCCCCCAAAGAGGGCTGTGAAGTCCAGAGGCTCATTCATATTAATACCAAACATTAAAGTCTGTCAGGAAAAGAAAAGGCGGGAAGTATGACTGGGACAAATGCACAAAGGGGCAGAGGGAGAAAAAACACTTGACAGGATGGAGAGTAAGACAGAGGCCAGATTGAGACACATAACAATGAGGTACAGTAGACAAAGCACAGGACAGAGCAAGCAGGAAAAACTGACAGTTAAACCAAAGGAGAGCTTTCTTTTTTCTGATCCATCAACTACACTGAAAAGAGTCTCAGAGGAAACATTTTTATCATCCCACAAAGATGAACAATGACAAGTCCAGTCAGTTGGTAGAATTCAAAAGTCACAGACCTTTAACAACAGCATGTGGATTTAAACCTATAGCTGAGCATTACCGTGTGAGAGTGATCTGGAAGATCTTGTAGCCAGCTATGAATGAGGCCAGTCTGGTCAGGCTCTGTTTACCTGAACCCCCAACACCCACCAACAAGGCATTACCTCCAGGTGTCCGGATTATCCTCGACACCTACACACACACAAAACCAAACATATAAAACTAGGATTAATAAAGGGAGAATACTTATAAGTGTGAAATGGAGAGAAAAAAACAAGCAGGACAGACAGAGAGGAGGATTTTGTTTCAGTGCAGGGCAAGTAAGCGTTTAAAAAGCTCAACAAATTAAGTTGTACTTCAGTAAAACTGGCAGGACATTTTGGGGCTTGAAGGCTGTCTGGACACATTTGAGGGCTTTCAAGTGCAAGAGGTCTGACCATTTGCCAAGTGGCCAGAGACAAAACTCTAATGGATGAGCCTGTATTTCAAGGCTGTCTGTTTTTTTGTTTTTTTCACACATGTACATTTTAATTTATCTTATTTAATAGACATAATACTCACAATATTTTTAAAAAGCTTGTGATATCTGTTCTGGCTAACATGATAATGCCTTCACTGAAAATATTTGTATCATTTAGAAACATGAACGTTTTTACCTTGACCAGATGTATCATAGCATCCTGAAAGAAGACCATGTCCATGCCAGTACCCCGGATGCTTTCATTGTAATGGCTCAGAAACATGTTCAGGCGCTCCTTTAGGCTCTCAAATGATTCGATCGGCTCATACACCTTGGGCAAATCAAAGTCTGAATCCTCTGGCTCTTCCCCTGTGGGCAAATAATGTTTTTGACATTGAAATGATCACAAAACCCAAAACAAATTAATGCATTTTTTACAAGTACAAAAATATTGCTGAAATGTGCTGTGTCTTTCATGAATTGATACCTGTGGCCTCAGGTGCGTCGCGTAGAAAATCGACAAAGTATCTGTCAAATCCAGAGTCCGCCATGTTCTTGTGCTCCTCAACAAGTTCCTCCTCAACCAGCTTTGCCAAAGTTTGTTCAAACCACTCTACGTCCTCAGGCATGGTAAATCTGTCAGCTATCACACGACTGCACTCATGCCTCCACAATGCCAGCAGCACCTGGAGAATAGTTTCTGGGTTATTCCTTTTACTCAAGCTGAGGTCAAAGACCATGTGGAACCTTGGTGAAAGTCTCGTTAGTCTTTCAACCATTACAAGCAGGTGAGTGTTGCTACTGAATTAGCTAATTGCATACAAAGCTACACACTACATGACTAATAGCATTGATTGGGAGGTAACGTTTTATTCTTTAATGGAACCATTGAATGAGTTTGATGACTCAGTAAAAAAGATTCACATGAGCCTCGAAGAGCATTGAGCGGGGACACAATGGATCGTTTGCTTGTGCTGAAATTCATTAAGCCAGACATCGATTAAATGTATTGATCGTAGGAATTCTGCACATACAGCAACCTCATCATCACCCTGAATAAAACCCTGGGAAGGTTACAGTCATTACTCTTGTATTCTGTTTGAGTGGTTTAGTTTGTTTTACTTGGTGTAGTCCAAATCTTCTGAGTTGAGTTGGCAGCCTCAGCAGGGATCTGAACATGTGTGCCCTGACTCTTGAAAGCCTACGGTAGAAGATATAATTCATTGTATTCTATTATTCAGTGAGGCCACCTCAGCAAGAATTAAGATTGCTGAGGTGAGGCTAAGATTGTTAGAATTGTCACCTGTTCCTTAGAAAACACTTCCATCTCGAACACTGTAAATATATTACATCTTAATATATCTTACACATTAGTTGTGGCCCATAATTAGGATACATGATACCTTTAACGTATTGACCAAAATAACCCAGTCATACCACCAGTATCTACCCCCTGCATTTGATCATTTATCTGGCCAGATATATAAAAAAAGGACAATTTGTATGGTTTTGCCTGCAGTCACTCGGCTTAAGAGTTCTCCCTGTGATTGGCCAACCTCCGCTGCATGTACTAACCATAAAACTAAGTGATGTGGTGAAGTCAAGTACAGTGTATTTGTTGAGTTTTATTGTTTTGCAAGGTGGGATGCCACCAAAGGTGTGTGTTTGTGTTCAAGAAACCAGTTGAATTCTTGTCATGATAAGCATCTTTCTTAATGATGTGACATAGAATAGGTCAATAATAAAAAGAAAAGTTAATTAAGTGCACATTTAAATCTTCTCACCTCGACAGAGCTGACCACCTCAGCGCTGGTATTGAGCATGCCTTGCCAGATCCTGGACAGATCCCTCAGGTTGAAGATGTAGTGGAACTTGGCAGGAGTTGGAAGCATCTTGACCTTGGTCATTTGCCAGAGATGGCGGGTCAGAGACACCAAACGGGGTATGGTGTTTCGAACATCATCGGCAAAACCACGACGTTCACAGTAGTGGCCCTCACCAATCACACCTATAATATTGTTGATGATGGGATTGTTGGAAAATGACCAAAAGTGTAAGATAATACATTGGAGACACTTTAGTGTTTTTTTTTTTTTGCGTTTTTAGTGGCTTGGAACTGGGGTATCATCATTCTGAGTTAGGGTAAGGAAAACATAATACTGAACAATGAAATATTTTTATTCAATAAATTCATCGATAATGCTGCTGCACTCTTTTTACTCACCAAATATCTTGTCAATGGAAGCATTGGAGGGCAGGGTACAGTTAAAAATGGAGAACTGCCTTTTCAGTCTCTGTGGAATGTCGTTACGGCCTCCTCCTGGATGGATCATAGCTGCTAGAAACTGAACATCCACAATATTGGTGAACTCTCCCGGTTTCTCCAGATTGAAGAACCCGTTTTGCTCCATCAGCTGCCTGACAATCTCATTAGTCACCTATGATGAAGGGCAAATAAACAGGTTTCAATTAAGAGGAGGCTTATCTGTTATTAGTTTATGTTAGCATTTTTCTTTGCTGTTGTCAGTTCATTCAATTGTATAAACTAATTAGGCCACCAAAATGCACAAAAATAAATTGACTAAAATCTGTTAAATTAATAAGAAATTACTTGATATGAATCCTACATAGGATTCCAAAACACTGAACACAACTAAATTGACCTTTAATTGAGGTAGAAAGTGAAAGGAAATTTTTATCCCTAACCTGGTCTCCCCATTCGTTGATGACAGGCATGTTGATATCATCGATAAAAATAGACATTTTCTTCCCAGCAGGTGGTCCATATGTGGTCCCCATCCTCTTATCCACATAGCTCTCTACTGTCCTCTATAAGAAAAAAAATGGGGAGCAAAGAGGAAAAATAGGACATAACATATGGTGATGAAAAAGACAGCAAAACAGAGTTCCACTAAGACATAATAACTAAAACAACAGCCAGATCAATGTTCAGCTTAGCCAGGTACAGGAAAAAGACAGCAGTCCTTCCTCCAGGCTGGACATTATTGGGTCAGAGCAGGCACTGATCAATATTACTTCACAAGGCCGTGATAATCCATAACAAGTTAACACACATGTAGAGCATCCATCTTCAGAATAAACTGCAAAGAATGAGACAGCTGTTTAACCTAAAGTAATGAAGAGAGACATAAACAGACAGTTGTTTTACCTGAAACATGAGTGGTGTGGTGGCAGAGGAGAAGTTTAGACACTTCCCCATGTGGGTCTCAGGATCATACTTTGACATGTAACCCTTGATGATAACTGTCTTGGCTGTTCCTTGCTCTCCAATCAGCAAAACAGCCTAGATAAACATATATATAATTTAGTATGGGTAAGGTTTCATTAAGGTTTTATTTAATTCAACTCACATTTTACTAAGCAACTACAATTGTTCATGGATGTGGCATAACAAAGGACATGTGCACTCAAAAGTAAAAAAGGACACCTCAAGAAAGCAGGAAGACAGGGTGAAAGACGATTTGAAAAAACAATCGAATTTTCAGGTCCATTGCATGGTTCTGTTCGTAATCATTCAAACATTGTAGTTTTTACAGACCCACTAGTTAAAACAAGACATTTGGGAGTTGATTTCTTTTTCAGATCAGTATTTTGTTTATTTAAAATTGAAATGAATCATTACGTTTTAACCAGTTAAAGTGAATGTAATTGGAGGGGCTTCCAAAATGAAAGCTAACTCATTTGCACACATAAAAATACACACAGATGCTATTGATGAGTGCCACGTAGAGGAGCATTTTATGGGCTCTCAAGGAGAGTATCAACCAAAATATTTGAATATGGTCTTTCAGTAGGTCTGTGCTGCATCCAGCCAAGCTGCCATGTTATTGTTCTGAAGTGTGCGCATGTGTCTACTCAGCTGTATCCAGGAATAAATGAAGCATTATACACTGAATAGAGAAGAGATTAAATAGGCACTAACCTTTCTAAAGACACTATAAAATGAATGTGTATATAGTAAATGTCCCTGATCACAGCTCCTTTTTAGGCCATGTGTCACTTGAAACATGACTCAAAGTTTTCGTTGCTTCATACCAACAATACAAGCAAATTATTTTAAACATTAACTCTTTGTGACTTACAAAACTCTTTATGAATGTAGCCTTTCATTTTTGACTGACAGTATACAGATACACTACTTTCGTTTTCTGAAACAAAACTCACCTTTCCCTGCTTGGCAATGGTCTGAATTAGGAAATCTGTTCTAACATTGTCCACGTTAGGGACCAAGATGGAGCTGTACTCGGGGGTGAAATCAGATGGATAAATGTACTCCTCCACTCGGGTGCTCCAGTGGACCCACTGACCTGTAAGAAAATTAAATGTGCATGTATTAAAAAGTTTGAGATGAACTCAGAATATGACAGACACTTCCAAGTTGTTCTCCAAATGAAAAAATGTTTTCATATTTCACTGCAGATTTTGATAAACATACACCTGCTGCAAAATTGAGTGCAACATGAGGCATAATGCTTCTGCTTGTCAAGGAGTCGATATTCCCTGGCATCTAATCTACAGGTGATAACATCTGTTTATCAATGCAGGCATACCATCTGCTGTGACATGGTAGTCAAACATGGTGCCATCGCTGTCAAGAGGAATGTCTGGAAAGTTTAGATGAATACTTTCGTTCCCTCTGAGCCAGATCTCCATCTTCCTCCGGTCATCCAGTTCAAGTAAGGCCCCGGTGCTCCACATTAGGGCAAAGACATACAGCCGCTCCAAGTGCTCCCTAGATAGATCGCCACACTGCTCCTATGGAGTCAACGAAGCTTGAGATCAAGGACTTTGTTCAAACAACCATATTTAAAAAGGAGGGCCACAACATAAGTAAAAAAAAATATTTAAAATGTATCATGGTCACAAGATAAAGGTAGGCATTGTTTAATGGGACTCTCTGAATTGAATTGTCAGGAAAAACAATTTTCTCAAACAAGGCTACTAAATGGGAATGTAAAGCAGTTGTTACATTACCTTTGGTGGTATGAGTCCCTGCAGCATGTTGATGCACTGCATGATGACAAAGGCCTCTAGCATGTCCATCTTATACTCTAATGACTGCACACTGAAGCGGTAGAGCTCAGAGAATGAGGAGGAGAAGAGCTCCCTTAGAATATCTGCTTCCTGGGGGGAGCGTTTCTTCAACCAGCCCTGAGAAGAAACACCATATCATTAGTTAAGATTATACATATTATGTAAGTCTCAAACAACAGAGCATGCATGTGCTGTTAACAAAACTATAGCCCAGTTGTGTGACGTTTATTTATTTATTTAATGTGCTTGAATTAAACCTAATTAAAAACAATATATTAATAATATCATTAATCTTGCTGCACCGCGGACCCATACTCAAGTCACCTTGGGTGCCGCTGATTTAGATCTAGATGTTATTTTGCAGGTACATGAATAACTGTAATAAACATCACCATGAGCACTATTATTTAAATTGCTCTGTAGCTCAAACAAAAACATATAAAATCAGTTATTTAGTCAATTCACCTCCAGTATAGGGCTCCAGTTGAGCACAGAAGAGCTCATGAACACCATGCCATTGCGTGAGACAGTGGCGGGGGAGGCATTGTCTATGTTATGTGGCTCGAAAACTACTTTACAGTTGGGAGCCATGGGTATACGGTCTCCGTTTGCAAGCGTAAGAGTTCTGTTGTCGTCCAAAACTGAGTTTAGGTTCTCAATCCAGATGGCATCGACTGGTCCATCCAAGACTATCCAGATGTGCTCTCCTGCAAGAGAAAAAGTTTGTTTGTCCACATGGATATGAATATATAATTATATGCATGGTCGAGTGCTTTCATCCATAGTTTGCTCGTCGGCAATCATGCAGTACTGTATATCTGCTGGTCATTACTGAAAGTAGGGCATGCGCCTGTGAGATAAGCTTATCTGGTCTGATCCAGGTACTTAATGTTGCTCTGTGAACACTGACCTAAAGTCTAAAATCAGAGGACTCGCAGTTTGGAGTCAAAATAATTAATTCTATACTGGATTCCTGTAGGCTCAAAGCATTGAGCTGCACAAGTGTAGCAGTAACACAACCTTATGAACCTACAACAGCTGTGCAGAGTCAATCATGAAATGCATCCAAATATATGCATAATAACATGCAAACCTATAGTGAACACATCAGATGCATATTTTGACACATTAAAGCAAACCTACATGATGTATATTCATACTGAAGCACACATACATTTTTAATGAGGTGTGTAGGATTAGCACTGAGCCGAAAAGATAAAACATCCGTTGGTGCTGCTTTGAACTCTGGATGCAAGGAGGTCCCAAGATACTTAAACTTCTCTGCAACGTAATAACACACTGGTTGCTGCAAAGTCCTCAAAGACAAGAAAACCCTGGATTACCACGAGTACTGATCATTTGAGGAATCATGTCTTAACTCAACAGGGATCATGTTTTCCCCCTTTCTCTGATGTTAGCTTAGCAGAGATGATGCTGCTATGAAATCCCTGCTTCCTTTTTGCCAGCTATTACAGCATGTGCTTCCTATAGACCTCACCAATACTAACGCCTGCCCAAAGCCTTTTCAGTTGTCTTCCCAGACTGTGAAATGTGGTGTCTAATTTAAAGAGATTTCTTTTCAAGGTATACCTGAGATATTGTGTTCACAAGAATGGTACAGATGGATGGACAACCTGAAAACATAATGCCTCTGGCTACGGCTGTCGCTGGCACTGAGGCATCAAACAATATTCTCTTTTTTTCCTCAAGATGTGATTTTATTTACAGGGGGTAGAACTCTCTACAATAGATTCCCATGTATAACTCACTAATATTCTAAATTTTGTATTCCACCTCTCACTATGTTGAGCAAACAATCTGACCTTTCTTGGCTCTTAATGTTTTCCTCCAAAGTGTAGAGAAGATGCCATCAGTCCAGTCATTTGTGGCTACATCCAGTCGACCAAACATCTGAGGTGCTGTGATGGCTTTGGGGTTCATGCGCATCTCTTTGTGAGGCTGACCACACTCTGTAGAAAGAAAGACATTGACCAAATGCATTGACTCCTATTCTTAGTAAGGTAAGCGTACATACCAATACATTACCAAATGTATACTTAAAAAATATACATGCACACAGAAAACTTGCACCATGATGTGTGAAATGTTTGAAACATGCAGCCTTTTAACTCCTTTAAACATGAGCCAATGTATCAGAAAGTGTCTCTTTTCCTGACCATATACAACCAAAAACATGCACTAAATCCTACCTGTCATAGCTTTCATCAGTGTGTGTATGCATGTTGTCTTTCCAGCCCCACTGGGCCCCAGGGCCATCATGCCATGTCGGACCCTCTGAGTCTCAAACAACTGGATGACTTTCAGCTTCCAGGGAGGATGACTGATCAGACCGGCGTCCTCAACCTGACAGGGCACAGTTGCAGTATACACATATTAACCATACTGAGCATGTAAGTTGGAGATTACAAAACTCATGGTTAGGATCGTATCACGGTTTTGAGTCACACATAAAATAATTTTTCAGATCAGCGAACAAAAGACAGGGAGACAAATAAAAACAGCTCATCATATTTTTATTTATCTATTTATTTATTTATTTTGGTGGTGGGGGGTTACAAGGTTTATCTGCAAATTAATTACGAGGGTAATGATATGATTTAGTTCTCATTCAAACTTAGACATCCCACCAATATAATTTAATTTAGTATGTAAGTTTGGTATAAAAATAATGTACATGTGAGTATTGAAGTACAATGAATTGTTATGTATGATACTGTGAGGAGAGTGCATTGTAATTCATTGACAGAATCACTTTGAAATCACATTTATAGAAGTTACATGCAGAGATATTAAAACAAGAGTATATTATTGCACGGATAAAGGTACATAATGCACAGAAGACACATACACACACACACACACACACAACAATGCTGCACTTTAAAGACCTAACATTTTACTTTCGATTTTCTCTGTATTGCCACAATTACTTAGGTTAGGTCTTTCACAAATGGTAAATGACACCATCTGTATCCCTTTGGGTGCTATATCTTGAGGCATTTAAGAGTGACATGAAAGACACAGTGGTCTCACAGTCCATTAGTCTTTTGCCGGGTTTAACTCAACTTTCTCATTTCTCTCTCTGATCTGTCTCTCCCTCTCTCACCCTCTGTTCACTTTTTCCTTTGTACTTCTTTACTCTCTCCCTCTATTTCTCCATCCCCCTATCATACTGTTTTTTACTGCCATTTTGTATCTCCCTTGCAAACACAAGACAAACTCATCCCTCATTCCTTCCCATACCTGTAAGTCGATGGCAGCCTCAAGTTCAGGGTAGCCTGCTTTATCAAGTTGGATGCCCGGGAAGAGGTCCTCAATCAAGCTCAGGAAGAGTGGCTCATCCTCATCGATCTAACAAACACAAACATGCATATACATAGAAGACAAGCTTTTATTTTCCATTGTGTTGCTGTTTGAATACTGACTTTAGATTCTCATTCATTAAATTAAGTTTACTATTCTTTCTTCAACTTTTCTGCAGAAAAGAATGGACAATACAAATCTTAATTGCTTTATTCTCTAGTTTTGTTTCTCAATTTCTAGATGATGTTTCCGATGCTCTATTCTCTTTTAGACTGACCAGTTTAGATAAGTTCATGTCCCTGAGCACCCTCATGACGATGGTGGACTCTGTGTCACTGGGGTTGGCTCGCTTGGCTGCTCCCAGTGTTCGCAGCACTGACAGGATGTTCCGTAGGCCAAAGTCATAATGAACCTGGACAATCACAAATAGCACATCAGATTCAGTCATTCATCATGATATGTTTGCAGACAGATGTTTAAAACATCCTGTGACAACTTGGATCTGGGCATTAACAACATTCACAACCGTTTTCTTTTTTATCTATTCTTAAATAATAATGTAAATGACAGCCAAACACAAATTGACTCAAAAACCAAGAACTAACTTGTAGATGAAACAAAGACCTGAGTGACCAAAACCACTACATTGTGATGCACTGAGAAAAGGGCACTAATAGTGACTTGGAAATCTTGTATTTAAAAAAAAAAAGGTCTAAAATATGTATTTAATAATAATGTCAAGCAATATCTCCTTAGGCACGTTTGTCGAAAAAGAATTGTCCTATGAATTGATTTATTCTTGTTTTTTTGTTTTGTATTTGTGGGGTTTCCTGTGTTTTGGGAACCAAAATAAAGATTGATTATGTCCCAATATGTTGATGGTATTTTTCTCTCATTTGCCATAATGCATCATATCAACTGACCGCCAAGTGAGCATAGACAAATGACAGCCAGATCCCAATTGACAGGTGAGTGGCCGGCACCTCGACAGATGTATGATTGAGAGGATGAGAGTTCAAGGCACAATGTTAATGACAAAGTACTATGTCCCAATTGCATGCATACTGCATTCAACTTTATGTACTTTGTAACAGCAGCTGAAATACATACACATATGCGATTTAAAATGCATTATTTTTTTTACCAATAGCTTGGCTTAATCATTAAATACTTGCTTTTGATATAAGTGGACAGACATTTCCTTTCTCCATTTTCAATAATTTGGCATTCATTCCACATTTGCTCTGTGGTGCTTTGATCCACTCAATACTTTTAATTAACTTTAGATACCATATACAGGAAATAAAAGGCAAGGTGGTAAGACGTTTGCAACACCTAAAGTCTGATAACAAATGATAAAAAAATACCAAACATATTCTGTTATGAAGTAAAACAAAGGATAATATTTCATCATGTTTTGCATTCAGATCTCAGCCTTTGGTTTACCTGTTTGGAGAGTTGCTCCTCACACAGCTTGTAAAGAGTGAAGAACTTGCGCGCCAGCTCCATGTTGTCTATAAACCCACAACTGGCCAGTTTTACCCTGATGATGATCTGACGGTCAGGAACCATCATGGCCACAGAGCGGAAGTTGATCTTCAGGTTCTCGGGAAGCTCCTGACGACCTGCATAACCTGGGTTCTAAATATATGGGAAAAGCAAAGCAAGATGGGTTGTTAATGGGGTGAAAACAGGAAAAACTTCAATGATATTAATGGACCTCAGATTATTCTGTTACAAATAAAACACTGAGCAGAAAACACAGCAGGGTATGTATGCTAGGCATAAGCAGTTTCTACATTTTAAAACATACAGTATATATGTACACCCCTGCAGAGTCTCTCATTATTTACCCATGATGACTATACAAAAAAAAAATCTACACAAATTCTTAAGTTAATAGCAGAACATCATTAAAGTTCATAGCAAGCGCTATCCTTCAGCAAGTTAAATCCCTATGGCCAAATCTTCACAGAGTCTGCCTTTGATCACTTTCTCTACTCACACACTAAGTAAGAACATAAGAGAACGATCACTGACCCTTCTCCCCACATGAGACATTTATTCCACTGGTCTCTGTTTAATGGCTTGCCTTGGGATAGTAACTGTGCCAAGGAGATAAAGTGATCTAACTATTACTGTATAAAGAGGATGATAATGAACACTGGCTAGTATCATTAATAAGAAGCAGACCCTGGTATTTAATATTGTACAAACTGACATTAATTTAATCTCATAAAAAGGTAATATCCGTCATTTATTGCATGGTCTCTATATAATAAGTATGGGTTGTTTTGCTTGGGATAAAATGTACTGCTGCCAATCAGCAGCTAATATTAGAGATGCTTGCAATGTCAAGTTATTCAGCCAGCTTCTATATTACCCTTACTTTTTGCAACTGGTTTGCCGGCATCTAAAACTTCAAAGCATCACCTTATGATTAATATTCACTTCAATAACAAACAAGGCAATAAGAGCTGGCAGACTTCACCCCACAGCGCCCTCCGTTGGCCAGAGGATGTATATGCAGCGGACACACAGGCAGACAGAGACAGACGGACAGACAGACAGACCCCACTCCGTGGGGTGAAGTAATAAACTGAATACGCTGATTTTCTTCCGTTTTCCATGAGAATGGTTTCCGCACCAACCCGTAAAAAAATAAATAATTTTGTGAAGACTGTAGCAGGAAACATGAACAGCAGTTCCCATCAAAATGTTTAAATATTGCCATTGAGTCACTGACCATAGTAAGGAAGATGCCAAACTCGGGGCTCATATCCACATTGTCACCATCAGTAAAGACAAAGCTTTTGCGACGTTCCTTCTTGCAGGTGAGAACTATCGCTATCTGCTGGGCCGCCACTGACAAAACTGGGAGGTTAATGCGGTTGAACTCATCAAAACAGCCCCACGAACCAGACTGAGCCAGACCTAGAAAACAGACACATGCAACTTTTTGGTCACTCTCCAAACCCCTCAAGCTTTGCACAAAATGATTAGATTTTATAAAGTTATTTACCTATGATTATTTTTCATAGTGCTGCTTTAGTTGCAGTAACATAATAAACTCAAATTGCCTGATGACTTTTACCTTTGAATATTCTTCCCAGTCCTCTGAAGTCCATCTGGTCAGAACAGTTGAAGACCACAACATACTTTCCCAGACAGCGGCCCATGTCTTTTGTGGTCTCTGTCTTACCTAATAAAAAAAAAAGGCAGATTTGTCACAACCTAAATAAGGTGCAATCAAGAGCTTCGTGCTCAGCCCCATCATTTATCAACCGGTATATCAGCAGTCTCATGTCCTGCCTCAGAATGTTTTTGGACAAAATCAGTATTTCATAGACACACTGATCTTTGAGGTAACAGTTTTAGGCCTCAGTCTTACCTGTTCCTGCGGGACCTGCAGGGGCTCCACCCATACTCATACCGAGAGCCTGGGCTAGGGTGATGTAACACCTGACCAAACATAGACAGGAAGACAGGTACATTTTATAGGCATAATATGGTTACAAATTTCCTCATAAAGCTGTTTTCGTTTACCATCACATTCAATTCATCACACAATAAAACTAATATGATATGATTCTCAACAAGGAGGTTGGAGGTCAGCACAGCTGGAGAATGCTGTCCCTGAAGCTGGTGGAAATTCAGTGGCTTGCTCGAGGACTCTTCAGCAGAGAGAATGACTGACACAGGGATCTGACCCAGGCCCTCGGGCTTAACACTTTTCTCCCTTTCCACTGAATGGCTGGCCTCTAGTAAAATATCTGGGTAAAACCATGCTGCAACACATAGTGTCCTTTAGAGAATGCAGAACAAGTCATCACGTATAATCACGTGTGCCTTTTGCTTTCATGTGATACCACTTTCACTTTGGCTCAATTTTTCATTCATATGTCTTCACCCCTTTGGAGGAGCAAAGCAAGTGAGAATAAAAAAGGCAGCATAGCACATGCTAACCTAAGAGAATCAATTGGATAGTGTTTCAGGCAGGGAAAGAAGGCAGTGAAAAATCGAGGCTGTCTTGGCGCCTTCGGCCATCGAGCCAGCATGCCACTTCTTTGGAGAGCTGTTGTCTGCTGGTAGCTCCCTCCTTGCTGCTGTCTCCTCTCATCTCTTTCTTCTTGTCTCATCTTTTTGCTCTCTGTCTCTCCTTATAATTCCCTCTCTGTGTCTGTTAGTCTGACACTGGCTGTTGGTGGGATTCTGCTTACCTCCCACTGTCTGATCCTTTTCCTTTCTCTCTGTCGGGAGATCTTCTGTCAGTGACTAAAGTAATGGCCACTGTGCAAGAGAGCCTAGTCCTCCTCTCTTGATTTCTGCTCTTTCTAATTCAACTACTTTCTCTGGCTGCAGTTGGACAGTCAAAAAAAAAAACATCTTTGTCTTTTCCTAACCACTTTTCCATGAACTTGGTGTTGTAGGGAAAATTGTTGCTCACAATCAACCTCTCACCTACTCATATTTATCAACAATAATTAGTGTGGAGGTAGGAAAATTATTGTGACATTTATGCAAGATAAACATAACTTGTTGATCATTTGTTTTTGTGAATGGCTGAACGGTGCTTCAATAGTGGAGTGGCATTATCTACTTTCCTTTCATAAAGTATGGTCTATTATGCTGAATGAGATAAGAAAAGCAGCACAGAAGCACCTTCCCTTAGCATGAAGAAACTATGAATAAATATGAATTGATATACAGGTGTTAGATAAAAACGTTTCCAGTATGTAAGAATATTTCACAAAGTACCTTGAAGAAGTCAAGGGAAGTGAATCTTTTGAATTTGAAGCGCGCTCTAACTAAGGTTCCAGAAAACTGGGTGGCTCAAACAGAAGCAAGTTTGTGATCTGCAGTTATCTGCGGTTACCATGTTTCGAAAACATAATTAAAATATTATAAAAGGTTGGGATAGTTTCTCTTTGAGGACATTCTTGATACCCAGTGATGGGAGGGTTACCTTGAAACAGAATAAATACCCTAAAATGTGACCTGTAACATATTCCATTATATTACTCAAATTAAGTGATTAAGAGATTACTTCTGGAAAATTATCTTGCTGAGCTCATTCGACTGGGTCCCTTTTTTCCATGGCAAAAACACAAGGTCTGTTATAAAATGTTAAAACATATACATTAATCTATGTCTTTTATCATTAAAAAATGCAGTTGGTTAGTCAATTTGAAGTACATTCTTAACATTTCTACATTATGCCTTCATGGGAGTGTGTACGTGTCTGTGTGAACTTTGTGAACTGTGTGAACTTTGTGAACTTTGTGAACTGTGTTCACTGATGGCCCTCTACCTGTCAGTCAACGGCGTAATGACAAGCCTTTCAGTGCAGCCTAAGAATTCATTCTGGTAGACAAAGCCCACATCTGTGATGTTGATGATCATCTTGTCTGAGTCCTCATTGAAGTAGAAACGGCACTGCTTCAGCCACTCAAAGTCGTTGGGGCTTTTTACATGGAGCCGGCACTGGAGGGGAGAGGGTATGGACAAAGAGACGAGAAACAGAAGAGGGATGGGGAGACGGGGCGAGAAAAGGAAAGCAAGATAAAAGGATGGCGAGAAAAGGGGAGAGTGAAGATGGCAAGTGAAGAATAGGAAATCGAAGGGCACCATTTAGGATGTGATGTGAGGTGAGAGATAAAAGCGGGAAGAAAGAGGAAAGGAGGTGTGGAAGGGCAGGATGCATGAGGGACCAGAGGTGACAGGGAGGTTACATTAAAAAGGTGAAAAGAAGGGGAGAGGCAGGTAAGAAGAGGATGAAAGAAAAGGGGTGAAAGGTTGTGGGATAAAAATGAGGTGATAGGAAGGTAAAGGACAGGGAAGAGGGATGTCAGGAGAGAGGCAAGTCAAGGAAACGGGTAAAATTAATATATAGAATACAGTGAAATAAGTGGCAGGAAAAGGAGGGTGATGGGTTGGGAGATGAAATACAAAGAGATAAAAGGCGCATAGAAGGAAACGAGGATGGAATTGAAGAGGGTCAAGAGTTAGGATTTATTATAGGAGACGGAGATGTTTGGTGAAGAAGACAGAAAAAAATGGGCAGAATAGAGACAAAGTGTATGATAGAGAGACAGAAGATAGGAGAAAAATAAATGAATACAGGTATGAGGGGGTTCAATAACAATACCAAGCCATCTTACAAAAAGTTAATGGACAACGAAATGATCAACAAAATACTCACCAGGTCATCAAATATGTCCCTCTGGTGGACATGGATGGTGATGAGGGTCTCGTACTTGGTCCTCTCCACAGCCCCTAGGTCTCTTGTCGTCATGTCAATCAGTGTGTTGAGCAGATCCAGGAAGAGCTGGTTGGTTTTGGCCATAATGCGGCGATCATATCGTGCGTTGGTCAGAGCCTCCTCAGAGTCCCTTGTCCATATCATCTGAATACCTAGCAAGCCCACCTACATCCAGGACATGCAAATGTACTCACCATCAATTTCACATTGTAATCTTTTTTTGTTAAGTAATCCATCATTTTATTATTCTAATGACTTCCCTGAATTAAAAAAAATAAAATCTGGAAATGACAGAAATTGAGTTAACAAGGACAAAACATCTTGTAAAGTTCACAGAATATCTCAGGAATTAAATAAAGTACAATGTACAAGATTGATGTTTATAACAAATATCATATGGAGAAATCCATAATATTGGTTTATTTAATGTAATTTCATGTATCTAACATGTTTCCTACTCTACATGACTCATGTTGCCCATGTTTTGAAACATACGTGGATGAATTCTAGCTATCATCTACCTGAGCAGGGAAGGAGTTGAGGAAGTCAATGAGTTGGAAACCAGAGTCCTGGATGGTCAGGGCAGCCTGTCGGATTACCAGGTGCAAAGACCTCTGCGATTCCTTCAGCAAAGCATTGAGCCAAACCTCTACGTTCCCCTCTGCTGTGACAGGACGTTCCAACTCCACAGTCTCCCCTTCCCGTGATGACACAGCCAAAATACGGTCATATACCTGAAAAAGATGACACGATTCATCGATCAGAACCACACATTATCTTATTTAATTTGTGTGGTAAAGAAAATAAGATGACATGAAACGTATATTTTCTCCTGTACACTATGTTGATAAGACAATTTAATTTTTTGGCCTTGTAGTTGTTGCAATCATCCACCCCAAGATTTTTCATATCGAAAAAAAACTCATGCCAGAGGGTTTGTAAGATGCCATTGGTTTTAGACACTGAGCTGTATGGAGACAGTAATGAAACTCTAAGGGGCTACATGAAAAATTCACCTTGTCATGGAATCGGACACATTTGATGTTGTCGAAGACATTGAGAAGGTGGGCTTGAATGGTGTGGGAGTCAGAGGCCTGGCCCAAGATCTCCAGCAGGGCAGGGTCAGAGACAAAGAAGAAACGAGGAAACAGTAGACGCTTCTTCTCCAGGTAGCTGTTTGACAGCATGATAGAAAAACAAAATGTTACCTTAAAAGGTCTGTCTCAAAGAACCTTGTGTTAGAAAAGCTAGACACATGTACAATAGCTGACAGCAAAACACAAAAAAATTTATCATTTCTTATTTTAACAGTTTTCAAAAGTGCCCTCTCCTCCCTTTATGTTTGCACTACTTACAGTTCAAACCTTCATATTGTTTTTAAGGCAAGTTGATTACGATTCAAGTCCTTTTTGCTCACCCTGTAAGTGACTTCTGACAGATCTCCAGCTGTTCAAGGAGGTGAGGAAGCAGCTGTCCCATAGTCTCATCTCCAACACATGACTGCACTACATTGGGCATCTCGTGTGCTCTCATCATGATCTTCACCCACGATTTGTCGATGTTAGAGAAACGCTTTGCTTCCTACAAAAGGTTGAGTTAAATATTCATCTGATTATAAGGGTTTGGATTTATTGTTCCTTAAAGTCAAATTGCATGCAAAAATGACACTAAAATACACCAATATACAATAAATAACAAATATGAAAAATTAAACGTGAGAAAAATCTACCTTAGGGAGCTGTTTAGCGATGTCTCCACCCACAAATACAGCCTCCAGGTAGATCCAGAGGTTCTGGACGGTCATCCAGTTTTCTATGATATCAGTGGTGTTAGAAAGATTCTGAACCCACTTCTGAATCTGGCCTTTAAATGGGGTGTTGTACCTTGGAAATCAGATATATGCATGTAAGTCTTTGAATGTAAAAGTCAAAATCCTATCAATGATGATTATAAATATATTTTTTTTTAAATACCTGTTGCTCATTAGGGACCCCAACATCATCAGGCTGTCCTCCATGCTGGTGATGATCTCTGATGTGCTGTCCCCTCTCAGGAGCAGTTCGCCACGGGTTTTAAAGTTGGCAAATGTAAAAGTCTTGTTGTCCCACTCAGCAATCACCTGCTTCAGCTTCTGCTCAATATCACGCTCTTTCACTGCACTGATACAGATATCCTGCATAAAATAAAAATAAATGGTTTCAGTTATCCAGGATACTAGTACATCTATATATTAAATATATATTTTAGAAAGACAACAACTGTACTGTACTTTGGAGCTACATGTAGGTGATGAGTACAACAAATCACAATCAGAAAAACGAATTCATGAATTTAAAAAATATATTAAACCTTTTATCAGCATAACCACTTTTGTCACTTAATATATTTTTATCACCATTATGATCAACAATTTAAAAAAAGAACATTTTCTATCTATTCCATAAATATGCTTACATTAGAGTCAACACTAAATGGAATATGTGTGTATCCCCTATAAAAAAAAACATTGAAGATATTTTCATATTGCTATGAAAAAAAGAAAATCTTCACATTGTTATGAAAATGTATCAAACATCTTTCATGCTATTAATATTTGACCAGTGAAAACATGTATAGCCATAATTATTTTTTATTCACTTAAATGCTATGAAAAATCAGAAGTCTTGGCCTGCATAGGTAGAAACATTTGAATCCTTACCTCAATCTCCTCTTTATACTTGAGCAGAGGAGCCTCCATAATATTGCGTAGCTTGAATGTCTCCGTCTCCACCTCAAAGGTATGCCCAGTAACCTTAGTACAAACCAGATAGATTTGATGATAAAAGTGTTGAAATTTGTATCTTTTCAAATTGATTATAGTTATTGGCTGGTAACTTCTGTTAATGACCTTTTTTTAACTGACCTCAGTTATTCTCTTCCAGTGGCGAGTCATCATAGCTTTGTTAGTCATGAGTTCCAGCAGGGGGCAGCACTCACTAAATTCATCAATTGTTTTCTTCAGGTCCAGGAAAGCCTGCCACTCCTTTAGAGCACGTGGCAGCTTGCGACACCTGATAGATAAAGGATGCAATCATCAACAAACTCATGGCTAATATCCGTCTGCCAAGCTAGAGATGACTCCTGTACAAAACACAGTGCAAACACTTTTTGATGTGTGGCCTTTTGACACACATGCACCAGCAGTTTTGCACATCCAGCCCAAAGTAACACTTATGTAACCGTTGAAAAAGACAGGTCAACCTGTGGCAGAAATGCTATCAGTCAGTTTTATAACCACATACTCCCTTTGTGACTTACTGCTTACAACCTTCAACTAATTTCATACTGCCATGAGAAGACAGAAGTGGAGACATATAGAAAGACTATGTTCTTGTAGATGGAATGCCTTTAACTTCTATTTTCTTCTAACTTCAATTTCCCCTCGACATGAGCACAATAAACGAACGTTTGTAGAGGACAGTGCAAGATAAACCTTGATGGAAATGGTGAAATTGAAATCCTCCAGAGCATTCATGCAGTGCTTTACGAACAACATTTTATAGGATAATTCCAGAGCAAGGACTTTGTATTAGGCTGATACTGGAGGTAAGGGCAGACTAATAAAACTCATTTAATTTAATTTTGTTTTTTTCTGATTTCCTTTGTTATGTTATTTTTTTTTTATGTGTCAGTCCCTGAATTCAATGGTTACTTTGATGGCCTCATTGTTATGTGCGAAAGCAATTTTTCCAGTTGAATCAGTAGAACACCTTATCGGCTGAGGTCTGTTTAGTCTCGTTATGGGGTTTTTTTCCAGCTCAGTGGAGGGTGAATGATATTTCCAGGAAGTGTCTCACTGTTCTTTTTACTTCCAGTGTACCTCAGGTCAGCACAACTTGGCTTAAACTAGTTGAATACTGATCAGTTAAATGTGTTTTAAGGGACCCTCTGGTGTTATTTTTACATTAAGTTTTCCACAGCAGAATCACTTTGTGTCCTGGAGGTGCAGCAAAAGGCATGTCGTGCATTTCCTTGTTCACAAAACCTTTGCAAAGCCAATTTCATCATCTCACTTCTGTGCAGGATGACCACTAACAGACAGCAGATACATAGCACTACTATGGGCCTAAATCTCCACAGGGAACCTTGGCAGAATTGTAGTATTAAGAATAATGTCACAGTAAAGAAACTGTCTAACCTCGTCTGAAAGTCCAGAAGCTCATTATTGATTTTCTCAATGTGGATGTCAGCCCAGAGGATATCATAGTAACTGTTGACTGTCTCAATGACATTGTTGTAAAGGCCATACAACTTCTGCAGCAAAGCCAGCTGCTTCCTAATCTCCAACAGCTGGGGATGCTGGGTGACAGGTAGTCCAAACAGTTCCTCTCCACCTGTGTAAGTGATGTACTTTCTGAACAGATTGTCAAATCGATTCTACAGAAGAGAAGGAAAAGAAATAATCCCAAATCAGTAAAGTACAAAAATAAAATCATAGCAAACTATATTTAGCTGCCACATTTTTCAGCCATTGTACTGTATTGTAATTCATAAGCATATAATTACATTAAACACAATTATCATGTAACTGGCTTTTTGGGGAACCACGTTGATTCATAGTCCAACAATACAGACACTAACTTACAGATGGGCTAAATAATTAACTTAATTATTATGCACAGCACAAATAATCAGTAACAAACCTGGAACATGATCAGTCTATCACTCGCATCCTGAGGAGCTAACCCCACCACCATTGGGCCATCCTGTAGCAGAGAAAAAAAGTAAGTCCATGTGTGCATGCATTATCGCTCACTAGCTAGTTGTAGGGAGAGAGGAATCAGGGAAATATGTTTTTAGTGAAATTCAACATTCTTTGTGTTCTATATTAGCCAACATCAGGCTTGGGCAATATCACAGTATTATGATACACTAGGGTATTTAGATATCCAGACAGTGTAATCGTCAATACCATTAAAATACAGGTGATGTATTATACTGATAGAGATATTGCATTTTTTTGTGTAGTGAACAGCACACACCACGCAAGGAAGGTAGAACGGGCACCTACAGACATGTGCAATTTTCTGTTGCATTTTCTGTCCATTTTTTCCTTTACCTTGTCGTAATCCTGATAAAAGTGTTGACAGTCCTCCAGAAAGGTCTCCACATTGCTCAGCAGTTCGCCTCTGAAGTTTGGCTGCAGGGCCACAAGCTCATTCTGCACCTCAGTGCTCCGGGACAGCAGCTTCTCCCAGGTGTAACGCAGCGTATCGACCTTATCGGCCTCCTCTTTTGCCACCGACAGGTCATATTTATGAAGCATGGCATAGGACTCCTGTGAGGCCAAAAATTCATGTTAAGTCTTTCTCTTGACATCTACAAATATTGGCATGTCATATATACATCATTACTTTGGCCACTAACATTTACATGAAACAGTTGTAATTCCTGCACTTCCTCTACACCACTGTCATTGAGCTTTTCACGCAGCAGTTATCGTCAGTGCTTTCATAAACATTATTCAAATGCTTTATGTTCATATACATTACTGTGACCTTTGTGTATGTACTTTGCTATTGAAAAACATTCTCACTATATACACTTCTTAAACTGTGATGTATACTACTGAAAATATCTCATCCTACTCCCACTGTGTGCATTCATGTGTATGAAAAGGGGATCAACGACTGCCATTCTGTATGAAAGACCCAGTGCTTTGTATACCTCGATGGGACCAACTTGAAAATCAATAGATATTTGGTGCTCTCTGATCTCCTTGAGTGCTGCCATGGCGATGCGAATGTCATCCAGGTCTTTGATCTGTCGATTCAGTTTCTTCCCTGCTTCGTCAACAAAAGCAAAGATCTGCTCCATGTCTGAGCGATATTTTCTGTTACAGTACAGTCCATAGTCCACCATCCAGTTTTTGGTTTCAGCAGTGAGGGACATCTTCAGGTCCGCTGGGGCAAAGAAATACATTTGAGTGTAAGGACATCAGTAATGGATCAGCTGGCAGTCAAATTTATATTTTATGTGGGTGTAAAGTTTTCTTCAGACACTTTAGACGTAATAAAAAAAAAAAGAAGCAAAGTGCTATGTCTACTGAAGACGGCATGTAACAGTCCAAGAAAAGTACTAGAACTTAATCTAACCTGTGAATAGAGCCAGAGCCCCCACAGTAATATACTCTGGTTCAGAGTTGATTTCCAGCTCCAGATCTCGATAGAAAAGAATCTGGCTCTCAAACTCAGACAACAATGGACTGCCCTGGATGAATCTGTGAAAACAACAAAAAAGCTTTGTCACTGGGAGTGACTTGTGCGCTGAAAATAAAACTTATAGTTCTCAGTAGTAAGAGGCAGAAATGAATGGTCAGTCAGTCATCATCATACTTTCGCATTGTGTCCTCACGATCCTTTCTCCAGATGTGATGATAACGGCTGAAGCGGTGTAGAGCGGTCATCACGTCCTGTGCAATAATATGAAACAGGAGAGACAGAAGAAATGGGAGGAATCCCAATGATGACATTCTGTTTTTATTGTAACAATTATTAAAAAACAAAACAGACAGTATAGTTCAACTTTAAAATTCTAAACACAAATCAAAGGTGCGTACCTTTTTAGTGGAGCTGATGGAGGTGCTGAGAACAGACACTAGTTTGACTATTTCCTTGTTCTCAGACACACTTTTGTAGTAGTTTCTAGCTTGGAATGGGATAGCCTGGATCACAGATGCTGACATATCTGAGATGCTCCCATCTGAAAAAGTAGAGTGTTTGGAGGAAAGAATCTATGTTGTGAATGTACAGAGAGGGTGGACATGATGAATCAAAACATATACAGTTTGGCTTTTGCTTGGAATCCTTCAGTTATAACTATATATCAAAACAGGACTGTTCAGAGTTGGAATCTTAGGTATAAGTGATGAGGCTGAGTCATGCAGCTTCATGCAGGGTGCAATGTGACTGAAAGGGCTGCTATTTCCCAACTACATTTTAAAATGTCTTGTTTAAATGTCTTCCTTCCAAAGCCAATGACATATTCATGTTATTTCCATCATCATGAGTCTATCTGCTCTTCGTGAGATGTTGCTTTGCTCTGCTGAGCTGTGAAATAAGGAGATGTGATTATGTGGTGCTGCATCCTGGTATGCATGTTGGAAACAATATAGGCACATCGCTCTAAAGTCAGTGTTAAGGAATTGAACTGGTGATGATATTTTAGGTAAGTTATCACGTCCTCTCCTACCAGCCAGGCTCCTGTATGTTGTTGCTCCATCTTCAGATTCACTCTCAGAACTGTCCTGTTTCAGAGCTGCCATCCGTCTTTCATTCATTTTTCTCTGCACAGGGGAAAGGGATGTAAAGGAAGACTTTGGGGTTTGTATGGTAGACCACAGAACCAAAGAATTATCAGCCCAGAAAGATTAGTCATAAATTACACTTATGGAGGGGGTTCTTCATATGTAGAAATCCATTACTTGTCACAAATAATAACCTCCCTCATTAGATCAAACCCACCTTGGAGATTCTTTCTTTGCTCCACTGGCTGACTCCTTTGCTCACGCTGACAATGCACTCTACAGCCCTGTTTAGAGCCTGTTGGACCTCCTCCAGAGCTGGAACCATGGCAATGTTAGGGATGGAAAGGGCCACATTGACTCTGAAGATTGCCTGCTGGCCGCTGCTTTTGCCTCGACAGGGTGAGTCACTCTCAGCTACAGGGGGGAGAGAAGAGTAGCTCTAACATATTATGATGCAATATGATGAACATTTTATGAGCACAGTGGTCAGACAATCAGGCCAGAATTCTTAGTACCTGATACAGCTGACATTTAAACTTGCCTTTAATGGTGGAAGAATTATTCTTTCATTATCTATATCGTTGTGAGTTTTAATTATCAGATAGACCCAAACACTGAGGTCAACAAAATACACAGGACCCACCCAAGAAATGCATGAGCGAGGATGCGTGGATACGCTTTCGTAGCATCTCCAGTGTGTTGCGTGTTAATCTGAGCAAAGCATCCACGTTGCGGTGGTTGAAGTAGGAGAGGAGCTCTTGGGCTTCCTCCTCCATCACTTCCATCAGGTCCCTCTTCTTCTTCTTCCTCACCAAAGGAGAGGAAGGGCCAACACTTGCGGGAGGGCGCAGGGTGTTTCTAGAGAAGAGACGGCCCTCTGAGCGGCCTTCATCTTCACCTGAGATGCCAGAGGAGAGACATTTATGATAAACATGAACTCCTTTAGTGGGTAAAGCCCTCTCTATTAGAAAATCTATACAAATAGATAACTTTTATCAGTATATGGGTTTCTGATGACTGAGACATCATGTTCTAAAAGGTAAGACATCGATGAAAGTTAAACTAAAAATATCCTTATTAGCGATGCCCTTTCTATTCTTTCATGCATCTGTTTTGATGTGCTGTTTGAATTTAACCTTATTTTTTCTATCATATCCCATTCTATTTGATCTCAAAAGGAGAATTACTTAGTATACCTTCACTGTCAATGTGGTCTATGGTCTTGCTCTCAGCGCAGCTTTCTTCCTCAACCTTCTCCACCTCCTCTCTCTGATGGTGGTCAAAGTCCAGCAGCATGTTGATCAGTTCATTAGCAGCCTCCTCTACCAGTGAGCTCTTAGTGTGGAGAGTCTGGGCTTGTCTTATGCACAGGTCCTATACAAATGTGTATATATGACATGTACATCAAGTGCACTGCAGCATGCCATTAGCCCCCCCCCCAAACCACAATAAAAGTCTTCTGGGGTTATTTTTCTTCTAAATATCAAGGGCACATGACATTTAAATTACATGAACATGTGTCATTTATTTTCAATTCATTTTAATTTAACTCTACATACAGAACTGTAATGAAGTTATCCGGGCATAAAATCAAATAATGTCAGCTTCAGTTAGTGTCAGTAATTTACACACAGCAGTGGACATCCCACTAGGTTGGGATTCCCATGAGTCAATGTCTATTTCACATCATTGTAATGTATAATATACTGCTTTCTCTGCAGTCATTCGTATAACAACTTTGTTGTGATAACTAGCAGCTATTCCATCTTCTTCATAAATCATGATAGATGATATTCATCATTAATATAACTTAATGAATGCCTTCAGGCAATAGAAATTATATAGAATTCAAATAGTTTTTAAATATATAAATTAAATATATTTTAAAAGTACTTTACCCTGGTAGTCTGAACAAACTCCTCACAGGTGACTGGTTCATCCTCTGGTAAAACACACAGCGTGGATCCACTCATCTCCTGCAGGACAGCATCTATCCTAAACTCCACCAAGTCATTTACCCTGTCCATCAACAGCTCCAGGTCAACTGGAGAGACAAGATAAAAAGAGGGAAACAGACAAAAGGAAGAGCATAGAAAAAAGAAGAAGAAGGGGAGAGAGATTGAAGAGGGAGCATATTAATGGATAGTTGAGTGGATGTGAGTTGATAATTAGATCACACAGAGAAACTGGAAGTCCACAATGAATTGATTAATCTTTTCAGATGCTGCTGTGATGAGATGCATGTGTCAGCATGTGTGTCATTGATCTTGCTAGATTTTTTGCTTACCTAAAGCCTTGTCAATGCGTCCGAGGTACTTGTCTATGTTCAGAGATGTCCAATTGATAGAGGTCAAACCCGGCTGTATGGCCTCATCCACCTGTCAAGTCAGTGATGTATGATGATTCATTTTGTACAGGAGCTGATGTGCAAAGTCAGACTCATTTTTTCGGATTCACATGATTAAAGTAAACGTATTCTATGTCTACTTGGGATCCCTTCTCACAGTGCAAAAGCAGCTCTGCCAGAACAATTTAATTAAGCATTTTAACAAGACAGTCAGTTGTGGTGCACATCCATAACTTTTATCATGAAATACTAAATAAAAGTATTAACTTGGTATGGTATAGGAACATTAAACAGCTTTCTATCACATACATTGGTGAGGAGAAAATTGACAACATTAAAATTAAAGTGTAAAGGGTTTTATTAATATATCACCACCTACAAAATGGCTTTCTGACTTGGACAGGCATAATTTTCAAACTAACCTAACTTAGCAGTTAAGCACAAACCATATCATGGTTATTCTTTTTCTATGGCACCAACACTCACTCGGAGCTCACAGAAGTCCTGGCAGCAGAGCTAACTGAGGTGACGGCAGCTAACATGACAGGTAGCAAGCAGCAATTAGCTGGTAATTTTACTTCTGCAACTACAACTATATATACATATATATATATATACTATATATACAACTACAAAGCTCTCTGTCCCACAGAAACCAGGAGGAGGATGCAGATGGAGGACATCAAAGGGAATACCAGAAAACATTTTCTCCATAAAATGTGACCATTTTCACCAAAGTCAGTGACATGGCTGGTGGTGTGTCAATACTGTAAAGTGACCTCTGGAGGCAGTTTGTACATGCTCACCAAAGGTACAAAGGTTTTGCTAGGCAACAGTTCAGTCCCAAGAGTTTTAAAACTATTCTTGTTGGCACACCTAAATAAATGATGAAATATATAAATATATCACAAATATATCTGTTGTTGCTCATTACTCTTAACTAACAAATAGTGCTTGATTACCTGAGCATGAGCATGAGACCACAATCACAGCTTTGATGAAGTAAAGTACAACATCACACCCTTTCCTGTGCTTGTTTGCTTAATTATCAACCATACAGTGATGGGGAACACCTGGGAAGGAAGGTGCTGGCTAATTACATGCACCTGTGATTAAATGTCTTTATCACTAGGCCTACAAATCACTGTGAGACATATAGTGTGTGTTAAAATGTTCCGTTTTTTATTGAATAATAAATCATTATTGAATATATATCATCACCAGAGACGTAGCACACAATTCTGGAGCCTGTACATTCTCTATGGGCCCTTCCTTGCACCCACAGCTACTTATTCAAGAGTTTTCAAGCTCTAAATTCTTGTAAATTATGATTAAAAATTATCAATCCAAATTGTAACAGATAATTTAAATCTCAGACAATTCATCTTATTTAGGCTATATTAATCAGAAATGTAAAAATACCACAATCCTATAAATTAATAATAAATAACATGCATGATATGGTTTCAATGCATCTTCAATTGTATCATTATATCATCTTACCTTAGCTACATGGGGCATTGCCAGCTGTTCAAAAGCACTCTGAATCTTCGCCCGCACTCTGGTGTTTTCACTCAGCATTAACTGGGAGGGTAGACAAGTTAATACAGTTTGAGTACTCATTCACAACAATGTTGAACTGATTTGCCAGATGGAAAATGCCACATGTACAAATGAAATGTCCTTTGATTATATATTATACTTTTATACATGGAGCATTTTATTATAAATAAGACAAAGAATACTGTATTTTATACTTTTTGTAAATGTACAATCATTTGTTCCCACATGTGGTTTCTAATAGTTGTATGTATTTACAGATGTCTAAAACTGTGTGTAATATCCACCTGTAATTTGTTGTAGTTCTTTTTCAGGGTGTCCTGTTTCTGCTGCAACAGAGCAGCAAATGGTGGAATCTCCAAATGCATCCTTGTCATGCAGTTTGCCTCCCTGATCTGGGTCAAAATTTCTGGGTCAAAGTTCACAAACAGCTCCCCTGTCTCTGGAGACCTGACCAGGAGAGAGGCCTGCAGGCCCACCCGGGCATCCTCCATCTGGGCAGAAGATATCAAAATGGGTTGGTTTGTTTAGGAGAGGGTTGTAAGGAAGTAGAGGTGAGATACCAAAAGTTTTGGGTGTAAATAAAAATGGAGAAAACACACTAATGTAAGTGCATGTTGCATATGATTGAACTACAATCATCCATTTTTTTTTTACATGCATCCATTTACCTTTTTTGTCCAGCTTTGATGATAAAGGATCTCAAACTCCAAAAGGACTCTTGCTACCCTGTTAAAGTTCCTGATGATCCTCTTGGCCTCTGGTGTAGAAAGAACACCAGGATGCTACACAGGGATAGAAAATTACTGTATAACTTCAGAAGAAAAATGCACTGACAATTCTAATGTAAATTTAAAAGAAACCGCCAAATTTCATTGTAGAGAGACAGAAATTCTAAATTACCTGTTGAAAGAGATCCATGGGACCCTGAATCCTGCTGGACAGCTGCCGAGCCCACATGATACGTCCCGCCACAAGGGGCATGTCTCGGCCAATGGGGGGGTCCAGTTTCTGCTTCATGTAGATACGGGACACCATTTCAATGTCCCGGCCGTAGTTTTGCAAAATGCGCTGGTACTTCTCATCAATGCCAAGATCTGGGATGCCTAATCTGTTTTCAGTAAGTCAGAAAATAAAAGTAGTTCAAAAACAGACAACCAATATTCAAATAATAACAATGAACAGTTATAAGGTATTCAGGCAATCACATCTTTCTTTTTTTAAGGTCAGTTACTGTCACTTTGAACACCTTTCTCATGAAATGACATTTGATTAGTCACAGCAGAAAACAGACAGGTGTAACTAATAACTATGGGACCATTTCCTTTAGATGTGCCAATAAACTATGTCAGTAAACCAGTCTGCACAAAAAGTACCCTAAACCTGGCAAACCTTGGAATACAGCAATCATGTCATTAGTTTCACCTGTGTTTAATGAGATGAAATATCCACAGGGAGAGAGGTCTATTCGGAGTCCTGCTGTTTTTAATTCCAGCCATTTCATTAGGTACTCATTTAAACCTGAGATGCCATGTGGATGTAATTACCCATTTCTGATTAGCTGGTATTTGCAGTTTTCCGAGCCGAGAACCAGACAGAGAAATACCTGTTTCGATGAGCATGCATTGAATGATACCAAGTGCTGAAAAATGTGTTACCTTTCAAATTTCTTCAATACATTGAGAGCTCTCTCTGTATTTTGAATTTTTTCAAAGGTGCTATCCATGAAAGTCTTCAGTTGATTCTGGAAGCACAAAGAATAGTGGTTAAAAATATTTTCAAAAGAGACTGTGGAGTGGAGCTTTTAAATACAAATACACAACACATACTGGGTTATACAATCTAACAACACAAGTCACATTTTCACTTTGCCTGATAAAACCCTTTCTCTGCACAGTGTGGGTACATGTACCTATTAATTGTACTGTATGATATAGAAACAAACTAGTTATGTCTGTAATATTAAACTTACATGAAGCTCAGAGGTGCTTTTGCAGAATTCTTCATAATCAACATCGAAGTCAGTTCTTCTCTGGTCTAGGAAGCTGTAATGCTTTTTCTTCATGTTCAGCACAATAGCCTACCACACACACAAAAACACAGGCAAACTAATGCATATGTACAATACTTTTCATTTTTTAAAACATTCATCAGTTCTGTAGTTTGGAAGTCTCTCAAAATTAGCCCAATTGTTCTGCTGCAGTCAAACCTAAGCAGGGAAAAAAGCTATTCTGTTTGAAATGATTCTTTGATGCCATTTCCTTAACTGACTGTGCGTCCTCACACTACTGTTGGTAACATATTAGTTAAGTCTAGGAGTTTTAAGAAAAGCAAGACAAACAGAGTGCATAATGGAAATGTAACACCAAATCGTAAAGCTTACCATAAATTATTTATACACTGAAGAGTTAATTGTCCACTTCTGCAAAAGGAGAGGTCTGCTGTCTATTTTAATCCAGCTCTGACTGCTTACTTGTGCAATGAAATGACTAATGGAATTACCATGGGTAAACTGGAATACATGCATTGCTAGTAAATTAATGGAGAAACCTTAACAAAACAACAGAAAAACTCAAAGAAATGGAGCAACTCATGAAAAACACATTTTGGAGTTGGTTTTCCATTCACGTTCCATGCAGTTAGTATTGTCATATTGTTATTTAGTGATATGTACAGCGGTAAAGTTTCACGTCTATGAATTTTACCACTGCATTCTGTCAACTATGAAAATGGCCCATGCATTGCTAAAAGTGGAAGACTGCAGTGAGACATTACCTCCCATTTCCCCTGCATTTCTGCAGTCTGTACATCCAAGGAAGCAGAAACAAACAGACATCTTACATCAATATATTCTCAAGGGAAAACAACATTAGACTGTGTGATGCAATTCATGAAATTAAGTGTTATGTTCCATGACAAGGCAGTACAATTTTGTAAAAAAAAAAAATTGTTTAAATAATTTCCCACAACAAGAAACAAATGAAAAGGACAGTAATATGACAAGGCCAAGCCATAAAGCCTGAAGCCTGAATTTAACTAACTTTGGTCACATACTGTACTATCCTGGGCGTCACTGCCATTTTTACAATTGTCTCTAATATCTCAGCATATATAAATACTTCTTTAACATATTTCTTCTTCATTTCTTCTCAATGAAATCTTTAAAACAACCAATCACAGTGTTACTCTACAATAATAACTTTATTGCACAAGCGATGAAAAACATTTCTTTTCATTGCTGTAGCAGCCTGGCCTTTTCCACCCACTGACATATTCCAATATACAGGCTCAGCTGTCTAGAAGTGTCATTTCATCAGCTAATGGAATGCATCTCTGTGATATTAAAAATGTCTCGACAACAATCTAATCCAACAATATACCTACTTGAAACCTGGTGGCCATGGTTTCCAGTCCCTCTATCTTAGAGTCCTGCAGAGCAGAGTAGGTGGAAATGGTGCTGAACATTTCCAGGATCTTGTTGAGGCGTCGCTGGAATGTGTCAAACTTCCCAAAAATGTACATCTCACTGAAGTCGAACTGTCTTTCTGAGGGAGTCTGTTCCAGCTTTTCCTTGGTTTTATGGAAAAAACGCTGATACTCCTGGTGGACAACAAAAGTGGTGAGTTTCATTTTCACACATCCATCATATAAAGGCGCTGACATGTCTTATATCATTGCAATGGCATTATTCAAACTTTTCTGTTTTAATGCTTTGTTAGTTTGTCTTTTCCAGAAAAATACATACCTCTGCTTTAATTGACAAACGTTAACAAAGAAAAACTAGAGGAGGGATACCTGGTTTAGGTGGATGGCAGCCTTGATTTTGTCTGCTACAACTTCCTGAGGCTGGTCCCATATTGAATTAGAGCCGTTATTAGTGATGTAGGCCTTGCAGGCTGTGATCATCTGGTTTGTCACCTGTAGGGAGTAATGGGTATAGTGAAATGAAGATGTGCGTTAAAATAACTTGAGACTATACATATATGGCTGAAATAGTTAAATATTAGTGCACATGTAATGAGGATGCCAAAGGAGCAATTAGTGCAATGGTGGTTTAATATGGCCCATGAAACATTCTGATATTTTTTTTCTTCACATTATATATTTCAGAAATCTGTCCTCTGGGATATTAAAAAACAAACAAAATCCTTTTGTTCATAATTCCTGTTTTTCACTCTGGTTTAATAACCATGCCCTTAGTTTCAATGGTTCATTTTACTCATCCATAAAAACATGGACATGCCAGATCTCAGGGTTAAATGAAGACAATGTCCAGACTGTATGCAGCCAGCTTTGATGAATCATATTGTCAATTACAATATAATCCACTTCATCATTGCTGCATTGTGCTTTACAGCAGTCACCCTTACCTTGACAAAAAGTGATGTAATCTTCTCTGATGTGTTGTAGTAACGAGAAATACTGTGAATCATCCTGATGGCATTGATCAGACCTGGGATTGCATCAACCATTGATACCTGCAGTAAAACAGTATTTATAGCTTAAAAAATAAAGTGGTTGTGTGGTCATGTCATTGCACACATGGACCTTGAATTAGTTGTTTAAGGTATCATTCCACACTTTTACAACAGTTCAACATGAATGTGGTACATTTGGTTTGCTTTTAATACAGGAGACCACTTCATCTTTAGAGAGATTTTTGTAATTTTCTTACAGGGTCACTGTTGTAGAGAGGGTCGCAAAACTTCTCCAGGCTGTAGAGGTACTTGACATTGTCTTTGGCCTCGTTGGCTGCATCAGTGATTCTGGTGTCCAGTTCCCGCCACGACTACGCAAAAAAAGCGTTAATACATTTAATATAAGACCGTGTCACACTGAAAATTACAGTCTTTTGTTAAAACATCAACTTGAAGAAAAACAAGACTGAAACACTGATATAAAGGACAGAAAAGATGTTGACAGAATCAAAATAGTGCCCTATGAAGCAGCAAAACCAAATGTGCACGTATAGTCAGTGAAACCTTGCAGTGGCTGACAATAATATCTGACCTTTATGAGTTTAGACTTGGCCATCAAGAGAACACCCAAGACAGCCTTGACATCAGGACTCTTAAGTTGGTCTAAAAGGTAGTTGAAGCGGGACATTCGTTTCTTCCAGTGGTCTAGCTCTGCCCGGGGGCCAAGGTCATCAGCCTCCTTTCTCAGCTGGTCACTCTCGGCTAGAACCTGGACAACAAAGGTACTTAATATCAACTGACAGTTCAAGCATCATTACTGCAGTTGGTAAACCAAAAAACCTTGAATATTGTGTACTGCATACATTCATCCCTTCTTAAAGTAACCGAGAATCTGAAATCTGAGAATAAATTCTGCTCCTGACTACAAGCGTCTCTGCACAACATCAAGGAGTACAACATTACAGCAAGTTTAATGATAAATGTCATATGCTTGATAATAACATCTTACCTGTTACATAACATGTCTCACCTGTTCTATCTGTTTAATCCACACTTTCATGCAGGCTTCTATCTTTTCTGTGGTCTCAGTGCTGTTGGCTGCTGCCATGTAGTCTGATGGGCCTTTCAGCACCCGCAGGTCAAATGTGTCACACTCTTTCAACGTAACCTGGAGGCAAGTCATGACATGGTTTGTTATTGCTGCAGTGTCTAGAATTTATTGTGTTTGTGGATGTGCCTGTGAACACTCAAATGTTTCAACATAACATTTAAAAGAAGAGGCTGTCTGCAGAGCAGGCTGTTTACAGTTGTTTTACAGTTGCAAGACTTCAAGTGTCTAACTGCTTTAATGAACCAAACTACTGTGTGAAAAGGGCTTATATATGCTCAAACAGCCTTTATTTGTCTATATTTATGCAAATAATTATGTTTTCTTCTGAGTCTGGTTAGGGTTAGGCTAAGCAACGCATACATTTTCCCCAAGAACTGGCATGTGTGTGATATATGGTTAGTGCACAAATAAATAAAGTTTTCCTACCTTTTCTTGTAGGCTCTCCTGTGCACCAGCCAAAACAGACACAAAGCTTTCCAATGATGATATGAAGTCCTGTTTGACACCCTGGGCCTGGGGACTGGCCAGCTCCCCCCAGCCATGGTTCATCTTCATCAGTGTGGGGATGAAGATCTCAGAGAGTAACTGCTCCACACTTTTTAACAGACCCACCTCTGTTGTGTCCAACATATTGAAATTTACATCCTAGAAACAGATAAAAGTGCAGATCCAAACTTAAAAAAACATGTTACTGTATTCCTTGTCTTGTGCTAGCATTATTAAGTTACCTCAAGAAGGGTTACACCTGAAAGCCAGTGTGGTACAGTGACATCCTATGTGTAAAACCTTGCTGAAGAGTAAGGTGATGCCCAGCTTGTAGCTGGACATATACCCTGGAGAGAGATTGCTTTGAATAGGATCTGATGATCTGATGATCAGATCTGAAGACAGTTAGTCCTGTCTATGTAGGTACTGTATGCAAGGTACAACAGGAAATAACATATGGAGCCGATGATCCTCCGATTAATCAAATGACACAAGATGAAAAGCATCAGCTCAACTGGACAACCCGACAGCATGCTTTGGAGCAAAAGCTGGGTTTGGTCCAGAGATCTCTAAGTTCCCAACAGCAAACCTTAATCCCTTCCAGATAAACTGAGGGTGCATGGATATCACTAACCCACTTGGCAATGGCTACAGGAAGGCTGTTTTAAAAGAAAGTACCTTAAGATCTGCCTGATCTAAGGACTCAAATGGTAGCTGGGATAATGCATCTCAAATGGTGACTAGTAGATCCAATAATGCCGAAATCTGTTAAGACACTGTCCTTAGCCATCCAGCACTTTTCATTAAGCAACCGTCAAGGGTGTGTGACCCACTGTTAAGTGACCAAATGCAATCTGATATGCAGACGTAGCTGACAGATAAAACTTGATGGTAGAAAAGACTTTCTTTTTATCCAGAAGATCCTGCAGAAATGAAAGGATAACAGCAAAGGGGAATTGAATGATATGGTCTGGTACGAAAACTTGCCATTTCCAATTCTGAAATGACCTGGTGAAGTACGCCTTGCATTAAATGCTTTAAATGGCATTCTGTGGGAGGCCTGGAGAGCTCAGGGTAGACCCCTCACAGGCCAAGCCCAGAGAGCGAGGTGATCCTGGGTGAGGATGAAAAATGTCATCACTCACGACACTGTGGGTGTGTGAAATGTTGGGAGGCTGAGAGGTACTTGCTAAGCTGAGCTAGCCAGGAAGCTAATTTATTCCTTTGTGATATTCCCTTTTGTTTTTGAAATGTTTTTGTTTTTATTTTATTATTATTTAATTTTTTCGCATTTTTGGAACCACAGGCTTACGCTAATGGCAGAGCGCATTTTTTGTAACAATTTTAATTAACTCATTTATTTGTTTGTTTGTTTATTTAGTTATTTATTTATGTGTTTGTTTGTTTATTTGAGTATTATGATTACTATGTTTATTCATCTATCTTATTTAAATAAAAAACATACAGTGGTACTTTTACACTGCTCTCTGGCAGGTACGCTCCCGTTGTGGGTATGTACACGGACACACATACATCAAAATAGTCCTTCCTCTACGTCTTGTTGTGTCTTGTAGCAAACATGTCTGTTTATCAGTGGCTGTGATTAGCTTTGCTGCTAACAGCAGGTGATCAGAAAGAATCAATGGCCAGAACTGCCCATGGCATCAGAGTGCTATTGTCCCCCTATTTTCTCGCCAAAGGAAAAGGAATCAAATGTCCTTTTGTCATTCAAAACTTTCATTTTTTATCACTTTGAAATAATCAGTCTGTCTGCATTTGTCAGTCAAGTGAACTGCATAACAGAAGGCAAAAAAACATAAAAAACCCTGAAAGTCATGACTTCATCTTTACATTCTCAAAGTGGTACTAACTCTGTGACTCACTCTGTGTATGTTCTCAGAGGTGATTGCCTTAGAAGTGTTAGCCCTGGTGAAGAAGACGCATACTCCAGTCAGTGCCACATCCCTCCCGTCTGTCACAAACACTTTAGACTTCTTGCTTCGACCAGGCTGCTGGGCAACAAGCTGGGGGGGCGCAGAGGCTGCTGCTGCTGCTGCTGCTGCTGCTGCTAATACAAAGAAGGAACAACACAAGGTACCATTACAACTTGTTTTTTCACTGTAATTCTGATACTGGGGAATTTGCATTTGATTCGATTTATCTGATCAACTGCTGTTGTTTTGCCATAGAATGATTTATACAGGAGCAGAAGAAGAATATATACTACAGATTTCATTCATTTTTGGAATGGTGAATGAATAATTTTCACATTACCTTGTTCAGCAGGCTCAGTGTCCTGGTAGTAGAACATGAGGTGTGGCAGACCCTCTGCCACAAAGAACTGCTCCATGCGGTCAATCTGAGAGAGATAAAAAGATTTAATACTCTCTCAAACAGAGAGCCGTTGTGTTGACATTTGAGCTTTTAAGAAAGATTCATAGATTAAAGATTTTCTGTTGCAATTGCTGCCACACCTTTGTTTTTTTTTGTTTTTTTAAGAAAACACAGGGTACCTGATTCCCCTCCAGTATGGCATCTTCCACATCTGATTTCTCCAGTCCCAGGCATGAAGCCACAATGCTGAGGATGTAGTCATGTCTTCCATCCAGCTGGGCCCGCTTAGCTTCACGTTCCTCTTTCAACTTTTGCTAAACAAAATAAAGAAAGAATTCAAATAAAAAACACAGACAAAATTGTTGTTAGGCCTCAGCTCTGGTTCACTCATGATAAAAAGGACACAACAAGGTAAACCATCACATGACTGAGTGCACAATGTATTTAAAGTACATTTCAAATACTTGGTATGTAGTCATGACACTGTTGGTAATGACAGATGATTAATACATTTAAAATGAGATATTTAAAAAACATAAACTTCACTTTACTTTTGTACAGTTACAATGAATAAGCAATAAAATATGCAAAAAATACAAAAAAAAATACACTTAAATTAATAATCCTGTCATGTGTAGCTCCAAAATAGTGAATGACTAAAAATGTCCAAAACAGATGTCAATATTCCAAACGCACACCTCTATTTTCATCATTCTACTTTTGAGAAGTCTTTCCATTTCTCTCTTGAGTACCCATCCAGACAAAACTCAGTTTACAACAGGCCATGGCTTGTATTTAGGATGGTGGCACAATAACATCAGCCACAATGGGTTGCCAGGTTACGCTGCTTAGTAACACAGGAACAAGGTCAGCCAATAAATTACATGAAACCTGGTGTTGCGTGGTTTGCCAGCTGCAAGGTGCATTCAGATTCTCTCATTTACTCATCCTTCTGTTTGTCTACGTTTTAAACAGAGGACAGGAATATTTCTTTCTAGCTTAAAATACTTTTTGCATTGACGTCACTGCGGTCAGACCATCTTTTCAAAGGCAGTCTTTTACAACAAAGCAGGAAACATCCTTCTGTGACTAGCCAGGCAAAAAATAGACCACTTGAGAGCCAGAATGTTAACAACTGGATTAAACTTTAACATTGAGAAGGACATATTAACTGATCAGGTGTTTATCTTTCCTCCTGTCCCCCCTTCATTTTCTCTCTGTTCCTTGTATTTTAAGTTACTTAGATATATGTACTTCATATTTTTTCTTGCCAACTGAAGGACATACCATACATGCCAGCACCATGGGTGAGTCCCCATGGATAATATCAAGTACAAGATTGGAGAGTATAGATGTGACAGATTTTGAAGGATGGATCAGATAGAGCCCTCAATAAAGCCTTAAGAGGAACAGATGAAAGATGCCAAATCCAAAAGGCGATAAGGATGACAGACATGAAACAATGAAGAAAAAACTGAATACAAGCTCAAAACTGATACATGGTTTATATAGAGCAGAGGAAAGGAATAAAAAACAGACTGAACCCCACCCCTAAAGAGACAAATGGTGAGAGAATGAAGTATGGGATCTGTGACTGTGCAGGGTGAGAAAAAAAATGCAAAAAGGAAGAAAAGAAGGGTGGAAAAATGAAAAGATGATGACAAATGAAAGGAATATGAAATTGTTAGAGGGAGAAAGATATAGTAAAAATTTAAATAGCGTATTGTAAAAGTGAATGGCATGAGGAGAAGCAAGGAGAACTGATGCAGGGAGCATGGACTTGGATATAAAGAGAGAAGGGGCAATTATACTTTAAGTCAGGGTGGTTTAGAGTCAAGGTATTGATTCTTGTTAGTTAGAGCCTGAGGATTTGGTCATGTGAAGCCAGAGTGAGGTGGAGCATGCCATCAACCTCACAAGCTGTGTGTGTCAACAAGGTTAGTGAGAGCGGTAACACATTAGCCCAGAGCTTTAAAAGATCAGACAATGAACACATTGACATTAAGGTTTGTGCAGTGAAATAAAGCAAATAGTCTCCACCTGCAGTTTACTTGCAGTGCCCACAAAATCTGCAGAAACCATGGCAATATTTGCCAAGCACTAACAAACTGTTTTCAGGAACAGTGGCTGCTGTCACAGGTCACTTCAGTCGCTGAGTCGCACAACAATTTACTCTCACTGCATACATTTCAGTCATTCACATGAATATTTTGAACCTATACTTAATGTAAACAAACTTTTTTTAATTGGTATCAGTGCTCTGTTGTCACTCACTCCTGTAAAGCAGATCTTCAAAATGAGCATGAATAGAGATCTATTATAACAACCCATGTACAACACAGGGCTCAGAACTATGCACCACTGACTGCACAAGTCTCATTCTAGTCTGGTGATCTCATTTCAATACCAATGATCTTCATATCTGACATTCCAAATCAGAAACATGCACCTTGCATTGCTAGTAGGTGTAATGGATTTCTACTCTTGAATTTACAATACAAAAAAGAGAAAACCCTTTAATATACTTTTAAATAAAAAATTAGTTTAAATAAACCACTCCTGGACTTCACAGTTTATTCTAAATGTTATTAAACTCACAATAGGAACTAGTGCAATGTTTGTTAAAGGCTTCATATGTCAAAGTACCAATTTGAGTTCAGTATTGTAGTGCTGCAATATGCCCCAGCCTAGAAATCGAACTCAAGAGTTAAGAAAAATCATTGTTAGTAGGGATCCAATCAATACATATGTAAATAAATAACACCATGATAATTTTAATAAAATTGTCAATGACAATGGGAATAATTCCGCAAAAATCAGTACCTCCAGAACTTTGATAATGAATCACTCAAGCTTGTGATAACCTTGTTAAAGTCTCTGGGGATGCACGCAAACATTTAATACACACAAACACTCATCACAAGTTGACCAGAAAAAAAACACATGCCATGCCATCAGTTGCTGAGCGACGAGCCATTTCACACCTTGTCTCTGCCTTTATTCCAAATTGTGTGAACAGCCAACTCTGTCTTCAGCCTAGAGACTAACAATACAGACACAATGCAGTGAGGTGCCGATTATTCAAACAAGCAGACTATGTCATCGCTGAATGCAATGCACAAACACACACAAAAATACTATCCAACAACAACAGGCTCCCACAATGACAGGCACACACACAAGCACATATTTGGTTATTCCCATAACACAGACGCAGAAGCCAGCACTGACAGAGCCATGTAATAACATCTACAACATTAATAGCTTTCCGAGGCAAACAAAGCCCCATCCTGAGATAAGCTGTAGTAAGACTGACAATCCCTTTAATAAACAAACTGTGGCTTTTGGAATGAAAGAGAAAACTGCTGTGCAGGAGAGTTAGGCAGAAGTAGTCTTAGTCTTAATTTATCTAATATTTAAAAAAGAAATTCAAAATGTTTTCAGCCCCCTGCCAAGCTCCAGATAAACACAGGAAAAGATTGTCAATTCTAATCTAAATCTTCTTTCTGAGGAAAGGAAATAATGCACTGTCAAAGTCAACACAGTGGCTAAAGTTTTGCAGCTAGTATCACCCTTTTAATGGTGGCAAATAAAATATGCCAGGATTGGCATAATGCATGAGCATTCTGTGGATGGCAAGACTAAGAATGGTAAAGAAGCCTCAAATGACACCACAACAAAAACATCAACGGTGCTATATGGTTTCTCTTACCCGAATGAGCTTGGAAACGGTTTGTTTCCAGAGCTGCTTTCTAAACACCTGCGACATGACAGCTCCTCGCTTCTCCGACTCAAAGCCTGCTATATCTTCTCTATATCCTGCTATCACTTTCTCATCTACATCTACACAGGGAAGCAGTATACTCTCACCCTTAAAGTGAGTAGTCCTATCAAGTTGTCAGTGGTGACCAGTCAACCAGCTGAGTTGAAGCTATGCCTGCTTTGGTTTGAATGGCAATTTCTATCAATAGTGTTTGGAGTTTTTAATGTCAGCTGCAGTCAGTTTGCAGGAAGCACCACTTGCAGGTCTCTATGAAAACATTTACTACAAATCCACAAACTAACATGAGGGTATGAGCTCACTAGGGCTGCACTCATATCCAAATATGGCATTTGGAAAAGCACCAATGTGATGGAAATATATAAAAACAATGTGGTCATGATTGTAACTCATTATGTTTCTTGAATGTAAAGGTTTGTGGAATTATATATCAATATTGAATCAATTTAAAGGTTTAAAGGCACAAAATCGCATTGCCAACGGATATTAGGTTTGAAGATACGACATTTGCTCTATTTAACATGAATTAAATCACACCAACTTCTGCTATTCTATCCACACACAGATACAGAATCATTTTCATGGTAAACAGATTATGGTACAGATTATGACCACATCTAATGCATACATGAACACACACAGACACGCAATGAGCAGAAACCTCAGATATCACTTCCCTCACAGGAAAGGGCAGCAAGCAGGAACATACAGCAGCTGTCAGTATGGACTTTGCAAATACAGTATCAGTTCAAATTCAGGGATATCTCACACATGAGATAAATACCTTATCTACAAAACCAACTTGTACAAAATGCCGGAACAATAACGCCACAGGCCACTATTCATCTGTTTACTCAATTACATTGTTTCCCTTTTTGAAATTATGGTATTACCAAAACACAACATTTCCATTCAGTTATTTCATGATTGATTTGTGACTCAGTCTACAATAGGTTTGTGTGAATGATTGAGAAACTAGGTCCTCACTTTAGTAGAAGTAGATACTTAGATGGTAACAGCGATGTTAAAAACTAATTTAACCCAGCAAAAACATGACTTGCATTCAAATTAAACTGTGTTATAAAGTGTTTAAATGTTTGTCAAATTAATCTAGATGGTGTAGCTGCAATAACCACAAAATACAGAAAATAGCTCTGATGTTATTTTCTTCAAAGAACTTGCACTTCAGTGATCTATAAAGATATAACTGATGTTTCAAATCATTTCTCTTTGGTCTACTGCATGAAGTGCATTCAGGAAAAAGCTGAACTTCTCACCGGTAGCCATATCTTTCTCCTATAAATATACCAGATGGAGGCTATTGTCAGATAAAAAAGTCGTTATTGCTCCTTGTGGGAAGCCTGCATAACCTGCTGCACACTATAACATTTTCATATGGACTTTCATACATAAATAAAACTAGTTTTCTACGCTTTTAGCTTTGCTTTAGCATTTAGCAACAGCCACATTTAGATACAAACACATCAGCTGTTTACTGAATCCTGACACATTAATGATGAATTACATTTGGCCAACGTAGATATCCCAGAAGCCAAGTTGTCTGTAACTTCAGAAGTCTTGGGTCACCTTACCTTGTTTTGATAGTCTGGTTTAAAATGCAGCATCGTCGGCCTTTCAGTCTGACACTTCTTTTCAGCTCATTCCACCCTCTTAATTAGCTTTGCTTTACATGACATTAGAGAATTACAGCTTCCAACAAAGAAGACAAGACGGAGAACAAGTGGCTTTGCTACAGTATGTGAGCAATCAGCCTTCTTATTTGCCATGTGAGAAAGGTTACTGCCCTGAAATTATGAGAGTGTTGCTCCTAAAAGGGGACTGCTAACTAGATAATGCGGTGTTGGATGACCATCCGTCTGCAAAGTAATTATCGAGGTCCTGCTCTCACCTTACAAGTCCATTATAACAATGGAATGGGGAGACAGTGATGAGGGTGAGAGGGGGTGGGGGTGGACAGGTTGTTGATATACTGGAATACAGTGTGGTCAGGATACATTTTCTGATGCACACACACACACCAAGATGTATACGCAAAAACAACGATAAAACATACAGTCTTAATGTTGTATGAATGTAAAAAATGACTTTGTAACAATACATTTGTCAACATCTTAAAGATTGCCAGGTTTCACAAACTAAACACCTCTTTGGTTGATTTTATGCATCACCATTGTATGCTGACTGAGTGATACTGGTCACGCCGCGACTGAAGTAACAGCTAAGAATATAATGGTGACATTTACCAGGCCTCAGTATAGAGCTTTTTCAATGTATTTATGAATGGTTCATTTGATATCTTATGAAAATGTAAGCACAGTTTGTAAATTTGTAAGATAGCATCAAACCTCGGCATTAAGGTTTTTAACATGTGGTTAAGTCTGTGAAATGGAACTAGGCCTACTTGGTCATAATTGGTACATGTTATAATTATACTGGTGGTTTAATTGGCTTTCCTGTTTCTCCTCACTTATAAATTAAAAAAATGTAGTCAATATGAAAAACAGAACTTTAACTTCAATAAAAAACTATTTCGATAATTTATCGTTGAAATCATTTATCAAGCATTAATACAAATAATTTGCTTGTCTATAGCTTCTCAAATGTGAGAATTTGTTGCTTATCTCCACACACACAAAACCTCCCCCCAATTAATATTAAATTCCATTAGCGTTTACTGAGGCATCCTGCAGATGAGAAGCACGGCTCTCTCTGCAAGGCTCTGTCTGACGGTTGATATTGAAGAAATGATTGCGAAGCTTTGCATTTAAAAGCAGCCGGGTCATCAATTTTTCACTATGCCATGACGGATTTTCTAAGTTGAACTGTCTGGTTTTGAGCTGCCATGAAACAGGAGAGTGACTGTAAATTATAAATGAGGGAGTTGGTAAGATCTGAAAGAGAAAGACATAGAGAGAGAGCAAGACGGGGAAAGGTCCACTGTTCTCTCAGAGGATGCTAACACTGACACAAACATGGGGAGCTTAAACAAATCTGTTTTAGACTACATTAGATTGTGGCAGCAGCAGAAACAACTCTGAGGATTTTGCTTGTTATTTCTACTTTATCTAAAGTGTATTTCTCGACTAAGACAAATAGACATAAGGAAGTCAATAATATACTGTAAAACTCATCAAAAGCAGGCCTGTACACACTTTAATCAGCAGAGAACATGACACAATTCTCCAGGTGCAAAATGACACTAGTTGCTGTAAAACACCAAAGTTCCAGAACAAGTCTTGAGTAAGGATTATAGTTGTATTTTTCTCAACAATTCACATTTTCCTTTAACGATAATGCATTAATAAGAGGGAGGTGTTTGAGCTTGTTGCTATTTTAAATATACGGGTACAACATTTACTTCATGATGACCTAGAATAATTAAATTTGCATGTGAATACACATTTTCTCTTTCATTGTGGTCAGTGTAGCATTAACATGAGAGTGAACTGAATCAATTTGAGGAACATAAATTCTATTAGGCCACATACTGTATGTAGGCAATGGAGCAGATCCTCAGAATCCAGTACCTTCAGTGCATACTCATATGCCAATTTCATCTGTTTCATCTTGATCCAAATTAAGGGGGAAATCGGTAATTCTAAAGTGATTGGGTGAGTAAACACATACAAATGAAATTAGTCTGCCACAGAAATTCTCAATGTTACTAGCATCTGTTTTGATAGCACCACTAACAAAGATCACTGGTTGCAAAACACATCTCTGTGGAACATTAACCAGCATTCTGAGTCTCATCAACATATACAGCAACTATACACTACCCTCTAGTGGACTGAGTCTCATAACACAGCCAACATATAGTACAATAATGTGTACTCCAGCAATTATTTTAACTATTACTGCGAGGCCTGATCATTACTGATGAGCAGCCAGTGAATCTAATAATGTAGTGGTTCTCAGAGCAATTATAGGGGCTCCTTGATTTGAAAATGAAGTGCAGATTAATTCCTTTTTAATTAGTTCTTCTATGTTTTACATGAGAAAAGGGAAAGGGAATTCTGGTGTAAGATTTCACTCTCCCAACTAATTTCATTTGATTTTGAGAAACCTAAACCTATTGTAACTAAAAACTATTTTTAAGTGTACAAAGTGTCATTTTACATTACAGTTTGACATAATTCTACTCAATGACAAAACAAGAAATGTACCAGCTGAATGCATACAACAGTCTTAATTTAAGTTGGGTAATTGTGCACAACAAAGTCATACATCAAAAACAACCATAATAGCCATGTGCATGATGATTCTTAACATGGCACAATTAAGAGCTGAACCACAAAATAATAGTAAAACAAAAGCTACCACACCCAGAGTTCTCTCTAAGCCACATGGACAAACATCTAGGTCTGTGCAAGGTATGCATTGCATTCACTCTGGGTGCAGGGACACTGGAAATACTTTCCTCATAGACTGTACCACGCTTTAATGAATAGTAAATTCACATTACCTGCATCTCCTTGAGTGACTCCACTTGGACAGAAGGTTGAGGGGGTCTGTTCCTGTAGCTGACTTTGGCGATTCTTGAGCTGAAGGACATGGCTACAAGATTCCTTTACATAAATGCTTCTTCCTTGAACAGACTTTAAATCTCCAGCTTTATTAGCGTCAAGTGCGTTCTTCCTGTAGGGCACATTTTTCTGAGATTTGTTTTCCTGTTTGAAGCGCCTGACCTTCCACACATTACCCCAGTGGTACTCTTGTATGTTGTCAGTGGTTTCCAAGGTAACAGGACAACTTTTAAAGGGGCGAACAGGGTATAGTGGGCTGGCCCGGAGGAAATGTATATAATTCATTCATTGTCTCTTTGTGTGTATCTTTTTACACAACGACTTGAAATAAATAACGCAATTACATAAACAGTTGAAAGAAGCCTATGGACAGAAGAGGACCACTAACAAGGGCCATGAAATTATATCTAATTTACGTTAGTTGTCGGAGGAGGGAGGAAGATTCGAGGGCAAGTCAGTGTTGGTAAACTAGCTTGTAACTTGTTTTGTATAACTTAATAACAATGTCAGTTCTCGTTGTTAATGTTTGAGATGCCGCTAACCAGTTAAGCAAAACATTGAGCTTGTTTAAGTCCATATCACCGAAGAAAACATTAACATTATGGCAGATAGGCGAAGAGCTAGCTGGTCAACTGTGCTAGTTTTTGCAAATATCGCGTTGTAAGCCAATGGCGTTGCAATTAGCCTACCTCGTTACGTTAACTTCCACTTGTTTTGCCTCTGTTTTGGTTTTATTTATTCATTCATTTATGGACACAATAATATCCCACGGTAGCCCACGCGTTACAGGACCGTGGACACATGCGGTTAAAGGCGTTAGCAAACAACAGCTAGGCATAACGTTAATTCATTTCAGGTGTGCTGACCATAGACTGTAAGGTGCTGACCGACTGCACTGCTGCACCAATCAGACAACCAATCAGATGATGTCGTGGCAGAACTATTTGTAAGGTAGGACCCCAAACTACGTATTTATGTGATATAGGATATTAATTCATAATTTCAAATAACTTAGTTACATTATTTATTTGAAGCTTTTATGTCAGTGAGTGAACGACACATGCTGAAAGTGATAGCTTTTACCAAGAGCAATTTGTGAATGCAACCCCTAGATGGCAGCAGCGCACTGTCCCTTGGTGAAGGAAATGAGCTGCGGCTGTCAGGGAGAACTGGGTTAGATTTGTGGGGCAAATGACCTCATACTGTAGCATCATCTTCATCACAAGGAGATGAAGAGAGAATTAAACTCCATCGTCGTCATTTTCTCCCTCTTCTCCGCTAAAACACAATCGGTAATACCTGCAAAAGACATATCACCCTGGTGGACGGCTTGCAATAATACAGCAGGCCATACCTGTTAGGATAATAAATAATACATCAGAACTCAATGACCTCATGGGAATATTAAAGTCACGTTTCCACAAAAAATCTGCTATAAGGGTCTTTATAAGAAGGTTATGAAAAACTACTACAATAATGCTCCTGCTACTACTACTACTATTATTACACGGACCATACAAAAAACATAATGCCGATATGACATCTCCCATAACATCTGGGCTTGAGCTATTAAGGCATAAAATCCTGAAGAATGACTCCCACGCAACCCGCATCAGCACCGCAGTGAGTGACGCTGGGGGCTGCTGATGTGCTGTGGCGCACACTAAATTTGGGTGGCGCACAATGCACCAAAACCCCCCAAAACGGAATCCCAGGATATCCCACCCCCACCCACCACTCGAAACGGAATAGCCCTCCTCCCTTAGTCCTCCTCCCCTCCTTTTTTACCTCCGCCTTCTCTCACTATCACCCCCATTCCTCCGCCTCCCCTCTCGCACGTCCCAACTCGGGAGCGCCGCCGATCGGTCGCCAGGATTTTCCCTTCTCGGCCAAAATGGAGGAGGAGGTCTCTCGCTTAATGAAGAGAGCACAGATTGTATGACCGGATCTGCTTCAATGAAAGGCGTCAGGATCCGCTTTTGCTGATAAATAATTCTTGCAACAATAAAATCTTTTGAGGATAGCTATCGCTATTTCCGCACAAGAGAGCACAGCCATGAGCGCAGGAGAGGGACTAGATGAGGCTGCGAAGGACGCGGCAGACATAGCGGCGTTTTTCAAATCCGGTAAGTCGGGAAGGGGCGAGTCTGGCTCTGGGAGAGCTACAGTAGAGCTGTCGGTGTTATCACTGGTGGTCTGTCACATTGTTGACAGAAATGACAAAAAGCATTGACTGGTTTCATGGGCGATATGCATACTGTGCGTCAGATGTGCTGGAGTGATGCGCACAGCTTGTAGTTATTTATCACATTTAGTCCACTGACTTGTCATCCCGCACCCTTTGATGACAACAGCTTGAAGAGCACCTCTTGAAATATATGCGTTTGATTATTATGCAGTGACCCTATTTTGGGTTGGACCAAGTAGGCTAAAAGGCGTGGATGATTACAGCTCGTCCACAGTCTCTCTGGGCATAACGAGCATTTCGACGTTACATATTGGATCTATCACGAACCCTTTGGATGTGGGTCGAAAATGTTGTAATTTATTTTCTGTCCTCAGAGGCCTGTAGATTGAATAATCCTGTAGGCGAACGTGGGAGCATGCATCCCTCGTAACCCAGGTCTCTCACATCTGAGGCAGGGATATAGGCTAGGCCATGGACGCACGTTTGGGCAATAGGTTGCACACTACGCACTGGGCCCGTCTGATATGATGGCATCATGCAAAGAAAGAAGGATAGGCCGACCTTTCTTATCACTGCACATCCAAAACATAAGCACGTCATATAGGAGGATGCACTGGTGCCTGATGTCAGCCAAATATTAGGCAACTTTTGTAATGTACTTTGTTGTGATAGTAGTTGTGACAAACATTACTGTCTGAACTAGCAAACATTTATAGTGGCAAGGTGGAATTTATATTACTTGATACTTCCCAATTTAATGATGATAATCAAGGTGGTCACATACTGTTATATATACATATATATGTATATATTTTGGTGTGCATCCCATTCCCATATACCATGACATTGTGATATTGGTACATCTTTAAAAGTATAGCATGAGGTGGTTCTTATTTGGGCTTTTTCAAACCTTTATAGCAAACACTTCTTAAAGTGTGAAAACACAGTTTGGCCTGTTTTAGAGCTTAGACATTATGTGTTAAGATTAAATTTTGTTTTCTTATTCTAGCCAGCACCTTCCTGGGTATTAACCCACCACCAAGTCCTCACATGTTCTAGCATTATAAAATACCTGTTTAACCCAATCTGACATGGGCATGAGGAGGGCTGGGTGTTCTGTTACAGCTTTTGGCAGGTACATTTTAAAGCAAAAGTCCAGTGTTTGGAAATATGTCACCACCATTGGAGAAGGACCACCTCTGATATACACCAGAAGAAGCAGCTGTCTCTCTCCCTCTCAGCTGTTTCTCTCTGTGACACCTGGTGCCTGGGGGTCTGCTGTTCCCTATCTCCGAAGACTGCACACATGCAGGAACACACACAAAGACAGCATTTGCACATGCCTAAGTGCATGTTAATCAATAAATGTAGTCAACGTGCTTGCATGAGTGTATACACACATATACTTTATACTTTTTGAATTATATACTGTCTCTTAGAACTTGCCTCTGCCAGTCAGACCGTTAGGAATGTTGTCAAAGTGGATTGTATTCAAATGTTGCAGTCTCTCTTACGGTTGGTTGGATGCCTGCCAATGTATTTTCCTATAGCTGTGTTGTATCAGGCTGGAAAGTTGGCTCACAGTGAAGTTGGACTGCTTGGATGTTTATATAGCGGCAAATGCAGTTCATACAGTATTCATGATGGAGACAGAAATAGGTTATGGCCTCAGGAAACTTTTATAAGATACTATTATGAAGAGAAAGAAGGGAAACAGTTTCTGGCCTGTTAAATTGAAAAATAGCACCAAATGCTGAGTGAATAATGTCAAATAACTGAATGTCTGGAGTTCAGATTAGAGCTGATTGTTTAAATAGTTCTTGTTATCTCGTTTTATCCCAGGCTTTCCTATAGCTTCACTGTGAAGGACCAGTAGTAATGGCCATCCCGCTCCCTGTAGCCTCTCCAGCAGGCTCCCTAATTGCTGCCAGCTTGTTGCATGTTGAAATCTTGGCACACAGCTGCTCATCCTAGTTGATCCCAAGCACTTTATTTCTGGGGCTCTGTGTATGTGTGAGTGTGTTTTGTTTTGCTGGGGCTCTGGATGCTCTTTGGTGCCCTAGATACTCAGTGAGGGCTAGAATATGTCAGATTCTTCCACTGAACAAGAACTAAAGTGACTGACTGGCTGTCTGAGCCAGCTTACTTAGTGAGAGACTATCTTACTGACTCTCTGGACAACCATATATGAGTTTTGTAGCTCCAAAGCTGATTGACTGCATGATTAAACTGAGATTCCCATCAAAGCACCAAGTGTTTCAAAGTCCTAGTTTTTGATCCTGCTCTAGTTTTTAATTTCTTCATCTGAACCAGTGATATTTTCATCGGCCCTTGAAAATACTAGATGCTCCTCTTTGCTTGAATATTTTCAGTGAGCAGATGGAGCTCCATCGCTGAGTCCCACACTGATGCTGTGGATCACAGCTCAGCTGCTGAGTCACTCTCCCAGGTTGCTCATGCCGTGACTTAAAGTCCAATTCCGAAATTATTACAACTGGTCAAAGATGAGAAATATGCTGCTTTCGAGAAACTATATTTGTTAACCTTTATCATCCCATTGTGCACAGCTGTCCAGGCAAATACCACACTAGCTTTGTAAGTGTTTGTGGAATAAACCTTTTAAAGCACTGAGAAATGGCCATACTCTTTGTAACTTTTATTTAAGATTTAATTGTTTCAATACCATAATCAGTTGAGTATGGTTCATGACTATACCCCTTTCTTTCCTGTTTGGGTTGCAGATTTGCTCTCTTTACAAGTATCCTTCGAAGTGAGGCATCCCAGTCCAGTAACATATTGCTGACTGTTCTGAGCTTATGCAGCAGTTTGCATCATGTCCCCAATTTGAAATATTGGGTACTTTGTTATCAAGGCAAGTTGCTCTTAACCACAGATTTGCCTCATTTTACAACAGTCAAAGATTTTGTTAGGATGAGTCTAGAAGTTTTGGTATATTGCTGTCAAATATCTTTCAGCTGCAGTGGCAACAACTATAAACAGAGTAAATTAAAGGTCCGTTCTGGGCAGCTGTTAGGTTATTTGTTATTGTTGTATGTCTGGGTTTGATTCACTGTCTATCAACATCTTTGTTTCTTTCTCCAAAAAATGATCTATAATTTTAGGTGACAATAGCACTCTTCTTGTCATACTAAACACCCACTTGCATTCCTGTCCTAATTGTTTATATAATTCATAGACCTCATACACAGGACAATCATATGCTGCCATCAAAAGCCAAAGGATCTGTTTAAAATTGCATAGTAACATACAATTGAAACATAGTTCCAACTGCATAGTATTTGGAATTTGTGTGCATGAGAAATGCCTGGATGTATACTGCAATAGCAAGAATTTCTGGTTGTGAGATGTGAGCTTACTGGATGCTCAGCTGCCCCAAAATGCACTGTTGCATTGTTCAAATTGAGTTGCAGAAGTGTTATGTAATTATCAGCGCAATAAAATAATTACATATGATGGCGAGTGACATTAAGGTACAGTTAAGAGGAATAACGCAGGAGCTCACATGTACTGGTTTTGTTGTGATTGATAGAGTCATGTGATCGATACAACAAAAGATACAGAGTAGACTTACTGCTGGTAATGCCATTCTTATTCAAAGTTGGCCTATAGCTTTCCTAAAACCTCTTGTGCATAATCGATTGAAAGGCATGTTAGAAAATGTTACAAAGTTGTGTAGTATTTGATGGTTCTTTAGTAACTTCATGTCAGAGCCATTAGCTCCACATGAACTAAAATCCTGTGGTAGCTGTGACACCATCTTTAGATTAACCACTGTCAGATATATTGGAGCGCTATGGACAGAGCCATCTCGGCAATTAATTCATAGATTGTCTCTTGAGTGATGTGTAATGAAGTTACTGGAGCTGTAATAGCATTATTGTACAGAACTGCAATGTGAAACTCAATTGACATAAAAGCAGCCAGATGGACTGTATGCTGGGATAAGATTAAATAACTGTCTAAACATCTTGCATAACAGCTATATTCTCAGTCATAACCACACTGGTCATAAGACAGTGGTCATCACTCTATGGGGCTTCGGGTTGTTGCAAAGATCTACTGTTTAAGTTAACTGTATAACTAGAAGCCAGTTTCACACAGTTCTGTGTCAAACTGCCTTCTAGTCTACTCATTACTAATGTAGACAGGCTTTCAACTATACATGTACGAGTGTTCTTGTGGTCTGCAGTGTTAAATAATATATTTTTCTATATCAGGAGAATAATTGATGGGCCAGAGCACAAATGATTACCTCTGCTTTGTCATTTGTAGTTCTGTTGAGAATAATTTTAAAAGACGGGTATTGCACTGACAGGTTGTACATTTTTAAACATTTAACTTCGTAGTTGGCCTGAAAGCACAAGCTTGAGTTAGACAGACAGCAAATTGAAGCAAAAAACAAACAACTAAGGGAACACCAGTAATGCTTGTTGCACTTCTTTATGCATGCTTTATTTAATAGTTTGTCACTCACTGCATTTTGCATTGATAATAACAACAAGACATTAGCATCAACAATGGCAATGTCAGTATTGACAACGCAGTGAGGCATTTTCCTCTGTGCCCAAAGTGAACCCACTGACCTGTGCCAATGCAGTCTGTAATGAGAGCCAAATCACTAAGCAGTGATTCTTCACTTTCCTCTAGCACAGTCACACTCGATAAAAGCATAATGACCTAATGTTATCTTGCGTACTCAAGCAGAAATCTTATATAATCATGTAGATGAGGAAGAGGACTTCAGCAGGCCATGCAGTATGCATCTTAGAGCGTATAATGCAAGGCAGAAAATACTGATAGAGAGAGAGATGTGAATGGGATGGCAAATGTGTGCTGAGAGAGGGCACAGGCAGAGTAAAGACAGAGAAGTAAAGTCAAGAAAGCAAATGAAAATATAGAATAGAGGGAAAAGAAAGTGAGATTTAGAAAGAGAGGACATGACATACTTAGAGGGACAAACAAGCCTTCACTCATCAAATTATAGAGCTGAGGCTTGGGTGGAGCACACCCTGCAAAATGTAGGCTACTCTGCTCTCCATGAGGCTGAAACCTTTCGGTTGCATCCAGGGGCAGCCTAATTGGCAGTTGGTCAGAGTTAAAGGCTATAAGCTTAGATTGGCATTGCCTGCACTGCTAAATCGTCCAAGCGCATGTACGGTTGGATGACATATTCAACTCAAGGAGAAAGGAAGGACTCCCTTAAAAGACATAAATCAATATAGTTATTGTAAAATAAATGTACAACATGTATGTTAATGATATGGCAGATACAGTAGAAAATAATAAACTGTCTCCTGCAGAGCATTATCTGCTTTGGCACGCAAGCTAAACTGAGACGATTGGGATGATAAGTTGTTTTGGCTTCTTGGCAAAAACCTTTGGATTCTAATGGTCAGTATTTTCATTCACCAGCTGGATTGTAAGCACATTCTTTTGTGACCAGCATGTTAATACTTCTTCAACAATCCAATCCATGAATATGTCTCAGTATGACAAGTGTCATAGCAAAATGAAACAATGGCTTTGCTTTTATGTGTGAAAATGACTCTAAATCAAAGGTTCCAAAACTTTGCAAATCCAACAACAACAAAAAAAAAACTAGATGTCAACATGATATTCATTGGTCACAAGTGCTTTGCCTTCAAAATAATAGCTTTCTGTAAAATACAGGGACACAAAAATAAACAAAAAGGAGGATTGCATATTGTTAATCATTGTAGCTGTGAACTATGGCTCCACACTGTAAAATATTTCCTTTTGTGAATAATTGATAGTTTATATAAAACAGCTAAATACAATCTCACCTCAAACAGCGATATTACAAACAACATTGAATACACAACTCAATCAACATAAGCAATAACATCTTCTGTAACTACATATGAAGGCCAGTTAACTGTGCAAATATGCAAATACAGAGTGCTGGTGAATACATTACTGACTTATTTTACACAAAAGAAAAACAATGTCAGTCTTAAAATCATTGTATACAAATGGCGTTTAGTAAATAAGCAGTTAGATAAAAAAAAAGAAAAACAAATAAATAAATAAATGCAGTATACAAATTAAATGAATGATTCCAAATCTGTGCACTGTATGTACCTGAAGGAAGGCAGTTTTCTCCTCCACTCCTGAGTTGATATAAAAAAGTCTACTGTATGCTCCCAATGAGGACCAGATGTTGGGATGCTTGTTATAGCCCATTCCCCTTCTTAGTGTTTATTGGAGAGTTTTATGGAGAAGACAATCAAGAAGGTAGCACAGCGAGGCAATTACCTATTTTACAGGCAGACTGTGCTGATCGATCCCATCAGAGACTCTCGACCTTTTCCAGAGAGTCGTTATACACTTTATGGACATGTAACCCCCCTCCATCTCACCAAATTATTGATTGCTGAAAATGTCATGTACATTTTTTTTTTTTTACCAGGGGTCACTTTGAAGACCTACACAGAAGGACTAGGGTTTTTCTTTTCTTTAATGAAAACAAAAGTGCAGAAAATGTGCAAATATATTCCAGTTAATTTAAACTCCAATGAAGCTTCTTAAATATGTTTTCTTGTCATTCATTTTCTAGACATCTGAAGTAAATTGAGGAGAAATGATCATACCTATTCGATTTATGTGACATTGTTCTACATTGTGCATAATGTAAAGTGATAAACCTAGATCTAAGCAAAGTATTAAATTGTTCACTGCTGTTAAAGATATTTTCCCAGTAATTTTGGTTGGGATCAGTTGATAACATGTGATATACCTGAATAATATTGGCTGGTAGTCTTATGTCCATAATCGGGAATTCCAATAGGTTGGTAATGTGTTTGTAGGATGGGAAATGTAGCCTGTGGGACAGCCTCATTACTTCACACACACAGCACACACACATGCACAGAGGTATAAATCACTACATCCCACCCATGTCGCCCAGGGCTCTGGAAGCAAGGAAGAGGGGGATGGAGGAATAGAATGAATGAACGAGGGATGGAGGCATAGGAGAATTGTGGGTCATAAAAATAGGCTGTGGGCTGGTCTGTGTCTCTCCTGCAAATCCCCTATCTGATAAGAGAGAAACCTCTTGTCAGTCAACTGCAGACTCCCTCTCATTCTATCCTTTTTTCATCCCTTTTATCACCTCCTCCACTCGTCTCCCACACAGCCTTCCATCATTACCTCATACCTTGTCTCTCAGGGTTGTCATATATTCAAATGATGATCTTGTTTTGAAATATCTGGTCTCCTGTTTGTGATTCTTAACACAATGAATGCCTTCTTTTTATTGTAAATTTAGTAAATGAGACATCCACACAAAGGTTATAAAATTTTACTTACAGACTAGCAAAGAGATGTGCTTCACAGTGTATTAGGCCACAGCGCTTTGGCATAGATCCTAAGAGGAAAGTGCTAAGTTCACCATTATCCAAAAAAAGCATAGCATTTGTATTATGTAAGCTTTTGGAGCCAAAGGAGTTTTGAGCATTGCTGGAGATCATTATAAAACACATGTTAATTCACCAAATGTTTGCTGGGATTTCTCCATATTCCTAATTCTT
>CAFUXE010001426.1:197630-228661 GCA_903364295.1 Serranus cabrilla
TACCTTTCTCCTCTCCCCATATGCCCGTTCAGCAGATGCTTCAATCCTTCCCATGTTGCACAGCTACTTCCCTAGCTCCTCTCCATTTCCCCATAGCATAAACCAAGAGAGAATCTGGATTTGGTATCTAAAGTTTCAAGCCTCCCACAATGCCTTTTTGCCTCCTTTGAAAAAGCACTTTAAAAAAGCAGCCACAGACTCATGTGGCCATGCCCCCCTTGAGTTCTGACACACACACAGTTTTTTTTTTTAAAGAACTTCCTCTTTACAGAGAGGTGCAGTGTCAATAAGTCAAGTGTCAAGATGTGTATCAATTTCTCATCCATGAAGTCAGTTAGTAAGTGAGCCAGTTCCTCTCCTGTAGAGTGATGAATAATAGGTCACTGGACTTTATTCTTAATTGTGCATTAGTTTTATACTTTTGCTCGAGTTTAAGGGTATTTTGCAGTAGATGTTGTATAAGGTTGATAGTGTTGTAGGAACAGCTTTCAATGATTTATATTCTCTCATACACAGTAGAAAACACATCCATCTGCATCCTTGCAACTTCAGTTACCAGACCCATATGCTTCAATGCACTCGTCTTCACTAATGGCATGTACTTTTTTTAGTCGACAAACCAAGGTCTTACTTCAGTCCATATGAAGAAAAAAAACTGAATGAAGCACAACATGGACTCAGCTTTGGTAAAAATCAAAGCGCAGCCTGCAGTGTGTGTGTGTGTTTGCATACATGTGTGAGCTTGTGTGCTGCCTGAGACTGCTTGTCTTCTGTCAACAGCTGTGCTCAGTCTGTCCAACAGGAACCGTGCACTCTCTCTTTCTCTCACAAACACACACACTATAACATTCCCTCTTGCTTTGAAGACAGCAGTAGGCTCTGATCCCTGTCGCGTGAACAGTGCCAACCCAGTGCTCTTCTGGCTTAGGAGGGCTAAACTGACGCTTGGCCTCTCTGGCTTGAGATAAAATAGGTTGAGGATCAAACTTAACATCCCATCCTACTGTATTGGCCTGCAGAATTGCTTACTTTTACAGTGGCACTGTTTTAGATGAAATACGTGCGATTTGCATTGTATTATTGAGGATATATGTTTATTTAGTTAGCGTAGCATTTAAACATATAGATCTGGCTGAGACCTGTTGTCAATAAAACACTGAATGTTTGCACATCAAAGAAAATAACATGAATTTGATATTTCACACTTCATTACTGTAACATGAACCTGTGAAAAAAGTGCACAATTCCACTTCACTTGGAATAAATGGGCCCTTGTCTATTTTTCTTCTCTCATTTTCAGACAAAAAAAACTGTCCCAGGTTTTTATAGCTTTCCAAATCATCCTCCCTAAAGGGGCATTCCACATTTTTCTATCTATGAGCATTAGACTTCCCATAATGACCCTGTTTTGACACTGCGGGAACAATTGTCTGTATGTTTTAGAAGTCATATTGGTACCCTTACAGGTAGATGGAGCTCAGATGAGGGTATTTTTTTTAATTAAGCTTCAAAAGCTTGATCTTAATTACAGCGACAAGTGAAAGCCCTGTGAGTTGTTATTTGAAATGGTGTCTTTCTGTCACTCAATTTGGCATACGATCGCCTCTGCCTTCTCCCCTGTACAGATTCCCTCCTGTTCATCTGAGCATGTTGCCACCTAATCCCTGCCTGGCAGCATATGCTGACCATGATTTATCCACACAATATCTAGTCACTATACACTGTCAAGTTGGTTTAACACTGAAAATAATGGTAAGAGTTTCTGAAAAGTTGTAGGTTCTTTCATACACTTTTCTTAAGATTTCAGATACCTTGCAAACAAGAAATAGATGCCAAACACACCTCAAAAATTCAGTTAAGGGATGAGCGTGCTTCACTGGACCAAACACTTCCATATCCATACTACACTATAAAATTAAATGTACAGTGTGTGAACAGGTGCTTACTGTAATCCTTGTTAGGCAGCAGCATGTGCCAGGCTGTTCTTTTCAGAAATTCAGCCAGGAGAAGTCAGAGTGAAGAAGGGCTAAGCTGCCCTCGTTCCTCATTCCCCGCCTCTCCTCTCTGTTATCTCGTGCCACTATGGTGTCCTACTGACGAGTGCCCCAGAAATAAAGTTTGTCAGTCTGCTGCCATGTACAAGATGCATGTCAGTCCTATTATAGAATTCAGTGTGTCTTTTCAGAATTTGTATTAATTTTCAGGAAAAATGTCATGGGAACTGACCACTTCTCAAATCGGTTACCATTTCAAAAGAAATACAGTCTTCTTGTCTTATTTATTTATGTAGGAATTTAGCTGAAAGTAAGATCTGAGTTGTGGATATGTGGATTAACAGGACATTCACAGCGAGTCAGTCATTATATATTAATCAATCCTGAATTTATCCAATATGTCTTTAATGTTACACGCTTACCAAGCACCAGACACTGCTCCGCTATTTCACAGGTCTGGTTGAATATTCTTAACATTTAATCTCCCTCAAGATGATTTCTCAGGCATTAGAGATACAGATAACTTCTGTACTTGGAATCTTTAAATGATTCATTCGCTTATCAGCTGGTGTGCTGAGAGTCAGGCATGAGTCTGAATGTGTGTGTATGTGTTTTTATGGTGGAGTGTGTTTGTGAGTGTGAGGGTGTAAGTTAAAGAAGAGAGATGAAGAGCACAAAGATCCATAGTTTCAATCTAGACATTTTGAATGCTATGTACAGTGGTCTTTGCCAGCTTGTGCAGCATACGAACATTTTTACATGCATGTGAGTGCACATGTACAGTATATGTGTGTGCGCACATGGATCTGCGTGCAGCATGTCTAATGGTGTTTAATCTCAGGAAGGGACTATCCAGATCCTCAGATCAAAGAGCTGCTCCACAATTGCATAGTCTCTCATTTGTACTCAGTAATCACAAAGCTCTAACTTCTGACACCTAAGGTTGTGTTACTGTTCTTGAAGGTCACATGACAGTCCATTCACTCTTTATTACCTTCATTAAACTTCCTTCCTCTAATTTTTTTTTTAATCTTCCTGTCTCCTTTTAGATTGCTCTCTCCCAAAATGTGAATCCAAACTGGACGGCCCAGGTCAAACCTCAGGTAGGTCTGATTCTCACAAAGTCATGAGAAACCAATCAGGAACCTCCTGAGGACGTAGGCTCATGATCTGATTGCATCTGCTGAACATCCTTATCCGTGTGTCTTGCCAGCTATGTGAATGATTAGGATAAAGGTTGCACTTAATCTTATTTGTCTGATATCAAAATAAAATTCCAGTTGAAAGTGGGAACCGAGGATTTTCATCTTTAGGGAAGCAGAACTCCATGAACTTTAGTGAAATGAGAACAATGCTTGTAGAAAAAGCAAGACTGGCGTTGGAAATGCTTTTCAGTTCACTGTGGATGAGACAACGTAGCTCATATACCATATGTATTCATGTGAGTCAGAGGGAGATGGAGCTGATACATCAAGAACGCCATGTACCATGCCCGCTTTAAGTAAAATGCTGTGTTCCATCAAAGCTCTACTGCGTCGAATCCCATTAGACTCTGGCTCCTCTGTGGCATCAGCTAGCAACCATGACCTTGTGGGTACACATCCCTAATACCCCCAGGACCTACATACTAAAAATACACCAAGTCACTCTCTCCAGAGTGAGGTGTTTTTGGGGATGGACAGGGCAGTTAAGCAACCCTTATTAGGGTATGCACAAATGCACGTGGGCCTGGTTCCCGGGCCATAGATTATTCAGCTTAATCTCTTTTGGACTACTACTACGCATTGTGAGCATTTGAAACATTTCCATAGAGAATCTGATTTAAATTGAAAGGCTTGGTGTAATCTGTGCCAGGAGAGCTGGCGTTCAATGACAGCAAGTTGGGTTGTAATACCAAGAGTGAACACAAAAAAATAATTACACATTTGTTTGTGCTTGTCGCGTAAGCACTCTGAGACTAAAGCAAGAGGAGAGTCCCAGGGATGGATGGCACACATACATCAATCTCTCAACAAACATCAGTAGATTGTGTTCTGTTTAGCTCTGTGAGCCCCATATGGTTGTCACAGTTTTGACCTAATGTTTTCCATTTGGGTCATTCAGGGATAAACCTTTTACAAGACTTTTTTTATTGACAGCCTGGCCTATTCCCACTTGCCATAATTTTAAATGGGTGTCAATGGGATGATTGGGACATGCCAGCTAAATCCTGTGCACAGGCCTTTTGCCCAAAAAACCCTTGAAGTTCATCCCTGAGGCTGACTCACAAAGATTAAAGCTGCAGCAATGTCTTTGTATATTTGTGTTGGAATTGGGCAGAAAATCATGAGCTGCTCACAGTGAATCAGAGTAATCAGGTTGTACTGGCCATTTATGGCTGATTTCTGACTTTCCCTGTTCATTGTTCATTTTCAATTACTCTACAAAATTAACTTTCTGTTGAATTAGGTGTCGATTTAGCAAATTGCCTGAAGCATTCTGTTGCACTGTAACGTGAAATTGCAGGTGTGGAAAACTGAAGACTAATGTATCTTTCACTTACTTAATAGCTGATCTGGCACATTTGAAAGATGAAGTGTGCTGTAGGCCAAAACTGCACTTTTAATATATATCTTCACATAAATGATGGGCATCTGTGTGGACACTTGGTTTATCGTGTGTGTGTGTGTGTGTGGATGAGTGTACCCCTCAGCAAGGCTTTCTAAACATTCAACCCTTTAGCTATTTTGATCCTTAAGTGGGAAACTTTTTTATTATTGCTTGTTTAGCTCCGTCCAACTATCATGTAAAGTATGCCTTTTAAGAGTTTTATTTTCCTTTTTCTGCAATAGCTACATGTGCTCATCTGTATTGTTGACTTTTGGTCTTGCCTTCATGAAATGTCTTCGTTTTAGGTTCCATTGTTGCTTCCGTTTAACGGATTTGACATAACCTCAACAGGGAATTTCCTGTTTTTTAATCTAAACTTGGCCAACATGTTTTGAGAAACGCTGTTTTTTTCAGGGATTAGACTTGTTGTGTTCATAACTCTGCATACTGGTGGGAAAGTTTCCTAACCAAGTCACCAATTCAAACCATTAACCTAGCATAAAGCCTCATTATTGTTTCTATGGTTACTTGCAGCTTAATATAGGCTGAGCAATATTTTAGACCAGTGATTACACTGTTAGAATCAAGTCTTGGGCCCAAACAATGCTGCAGTAGGCAGTACTAGATAACTTGCCCAGAATTAAGACAATACAATGATTTCTGTTTCAACAGCAACAAATATGTTTATGATGGTTAATGAAAAATACAAATAGAATGCACAGCACTGGTCTGTAGGCCTTACTTTAGTGCTGAGTGATGTCTGCCTTTCTTACTGATGTGTCAGCACACATCTGTTCTGCTCATATCACACGGTTCTACAAAGGGGTTGAAGACAAATTCTGCACACACACACACACACACACACACTAGAATCACTAGTATATTTTACTTAATCAAGTTGTCAGGTTCAATCATGATCACATCTTTGTGCTTATACCAATGGGCTATCAGAACTCTGCATTAATTAACAGAGTACATTATTAGATGCAATAATTTTAAGTTCCACTAGTTTGCATTACCATAACTAAAACTGTATTAGCTATAGACGTGCAATCAGACTATCCAGAACACAGAAGTGTTTGATAGGAGAGAACATGGAGAAAAAAAGCCTATAATCCGGAAGGGTTTTGTTGGAGACACTTAACCACAAAATCACAAGTGTCCCAAAAACACTGTTGGCCTGCATATGGATTTACAGACTAAGCTTGCTTAGAGTAAATAGTTGGACTGTTCCCCAGATATGCTCTGGCTCTCAGTCCAAGATAATCTGCTACAGTAGCCAACTGCCTGTTCACTTAGGATGATTCTGATCTCTTGCTGCACTGATAATGTTTAGCATGCATAGTATGGTGAATTAGATTAGAGCGATTTGCAGTCCTTGACTTTCTGGCTACAAATAGATGAATATTTGAGCATGGATGGAGAGAAAGAGAGAGATGTGGGGAGCCCTCTCCTCTCCTCTCCTCTCCTCTCCTCCATATGTTTCTGTTCAGTTTAATTCAGCTGTGAAGTCAGTCTCTCATCTCTACACATACTGAGCTCACTGTGTGGTTCCTATTGAATTGGGCTTTGAATGCTAACCATGTGCACTGTGGGTAGACAAGCAGGCAGGCATGCTCACTCACTCATACACACACACACACGCACATACACACGCTTCCAAGCAGTGGAGGAAGTGGTTTTCTCTGGAGTTCATTGGATTTAGTTTTTTTTATTCTCCCCTGCAGAGGCCAGGGTGGGGAAGACTAAACTTTAAGTGGTGTGTTGTGGATGTGGTCATATGTGTGTTTGAGTGAATTTTGTTTACTCACTCTCTCGCTTTTCCTCTGTGTGCCGTATCTGTTTTTCTCTCTTGCCCAGTTGCTTTCTCTATCTCTCTCTGTTCTGTTCTTTTTCAGAAGATGGCAATGCAATTGTACTTCAGATTGTATTACTGATCAATTGTGATTAAACCATGTGCATACACATGCATACAGATAAATATAACATGAGCCAAATGGATGCAACAATTGTAAAAAACACAGGCAGAGAGTGGAGGAAGGAAACACTTTGAACCATACTGTATACAGTATGTAGCTATAATGTAGGCAGTTCCACATCCTTTCCTTTACAGCACATAAGGTGTGTGTTTATTATCACAACTAAACCAAGAGGCTGGCTGAACTACATTTGAACTTGCCTTGCATAAAAGCACACTGTTAGACAAGGTGCTGTCAACTTATTTGCATGCAAGCACCGAAGTAATAATTTGCATGAAGGCATGTATTATGCACAAGATCTGACCATCCTTGTGTCTACAAAAGAGTGTGTGATCACAGTTTACAATGGATACCTCTCAGTGAAGCTTGTACTGTTGCACTGTGGGGAAAAAGAGAATTTGATAGTAGTCTGAGGTTGTCACTAGGTCTTCTAACAAGACAGCATCATATGGTTTAGCAATGGAGGTAAACCTTGAGACTTCATGATTTATTTACTACTGTGAAAAATGAATTATCCACTGGAATGTCCAATTACACGCCAGCCTCACAATATCATCTTATTTTGTTGCTATTGTTTCTTTTCATTTGTAATTGGATTGCAGTATTTTAATCTGGCGCATTTCCAAGTCTGGGAATTTATTGGTTTCAAAGACGAAATTCTCAATGACAGCCACAGTTTTCTGAAATCGCTCACTCACATACACACACACATGCATGTGCAAGAGATCAGATGATAGAGAGTAAAGCCAGTTAGACGCCCTGTGGTGCCTTACAGGGAGACAGCTGGACTCTTTACCGAGTGTGTTTGTGTGATGTTTGTGTGCACCTTTGTGTGTCTGTGTGCATGCAGGTCATTCAGATGTGCATGTGGATGTGTGCAACCTGACCTCTCTGTGTGCCTTTTGCCCCATTTGTGTGTATGTATATGTATGTTTGTGTGTGTTCGTGCAGACGTCCTTAATTGGATCAAGCTGTGGAACAGTGGCTGTGCTGGTTTTAGAAAGAGCGCAGCTTGCATCCTCCTGTCACAGGATATCAACATAATGGTATCTGTTAAGCCAAGTAATATTTCCTTAGGCTGCAAATAACAACACAATCAAATCCAAAAAGGGCTGCTAGAGTAATGTCTGAAAACCACATCAGTTTAACTGGAGCTACTTTTAAAAAAATCTAATTGATCAATTGAATTATTGAAAACATGCACATTGTTGAATGAATTATGTCACTGAATAATGATTGTTGGACACAGCGTTAAGTTTCAACTTTACTGCATATAAAAAGGTTTAGACTGTTCTATCGGAATAATTAGAATTTCTTTTTGAATTTGAATTACACTGATTAAAAAATGATGTGCATTGGGTTTCTTGTCAGTTTAAACAAGCCCAAAATTCCACAATGCTTGAATTTATTAACTCTGCAGTGTCTTTAACAGCTCACAGAGAATGCCAAAACATAACAAAGAGGAAATATTATAACTGTTTTCTTTATACTATCTTGATTATTGAAAGGCATCCAATAACTAAAAATTAAATAGCTAATTTAATAAAAATAAATTAAAGTGACACATAATGGAGAACAGGCAGACATGAGAAAACACACATTATATTACCCTTCACCAACAGCCATAGTGAATTATCAGTACTCACACTACTGACCAGGTTCACCAATAGTGATTTTCTTCAACACAATGCATAGCTAAACCCAGCCTCCGTATACAAACACACACATTAAATACATACATATACCACCATGTTGTATGCTAATCTCCATCTGCTGTAAACTGCATTTTCCCTGAAGTCAAGACAGTGTGTTCCTCACTGTCGACATCAGACTCACTAGTTTCCATCACAATCCTTTTCCCTGCAAGATGTAATGTTAATAGCAGTAATAAAAGTGATAATATGTTATGGATGTTCTACATGGGTAGCGTTTGGATCATATGTAGGGGATCAACGTAATGAAGCTCATTTTCCACCTCCCTCTTTCTGTCTTTTCCTCTCCTCTTTACCTCTCTTTCTCCCTCATCTCTTCCTCATTTACCTCCCTCCCCCTCCAACCCTCATATCATTCCTATTTCCCACATCATCATCTTTGTCCTCTCTCTCTCTCTCTCTCTCTCTCTCTCCGACCCTGGTCTCTTCCTGGAGAGCACTGATGCATAGGAAAGCGAGGTTCCGCTCCATCACCCTACCAATCGCCATCAACCTCTCCCCCATACACCAGCCAATCGCTCGCTAGAGATGGCTAACGGGGGAGGGGCTAAGCAGGAAGGGTAGGCTCGAGGGGGGGATGTTGTGTGCGTGCTGGTCGCTCCTTGACTGGAGGGATATAAAGGATGCTTGGCTGCTCCAGGGAAAGAGGAATATCACCATAACGCTCACTACATCCTCCTCTATGGATGTACTCCCTGTTTTTAAGGGGTTATGCTGCTGCAGGAGCGATGCTGATTTACACTAAAGAAATTTTATTGGGATGATTGCCATTTATTCATCCAAAAGATGAAATGGGACATGATGTTGCAGCGTGTGATAGGATAATTAAATCTGTGCGAATATGGTTTGGATAGTTTTCATGCTAAAATACTAAAGATAAATGCTGGATCTACAGCTGCAGAGTGGCAGTTTGATTATTGTTGTGACACCATGGGTAGATATATATTCACATGGGGTGGAATAATACTGATGTTTCCCCCCTTTTTTTCTTAAGAATTGGATTGATTAAAACCTTGTGATTCAATGTTCAGCAGTGGAGATTGTGCCATTGACAAAAGGTGACACCTAATTAAGGTGTTTACTTGCAGTGTTGATGATGGAGAAGAAAGCTGGATGTAAAGGCTGTGATTCTTGATGCCTGCAAGCATTTTTCTTAGAAGGAAAAGTTCCACCATCTTTCATCTTTTGGAAGCTCATACAGGGATGGAAACCCTCCTGTGCTGTCATGCTGATGCTTTATTGGTCAGTTGACTGGTTTGAGAGTAGAGGGAGCTGACACAAGCTGAAGACATGTCCATCCAGATCCTGTCTGCTAGTCCCTGTAAGTATTCTATGATTTACAAGGCAAGACTGAATTATTTAACATTAGACAGCGGGCAAAGTCACACTGCACTGACTTTGAAATGTATATGTTTCTGTGTGTGTGTGCGTGTGCGTGTGCGTGTCTGTGTTCACAACGACATACTATGCATTTTTAAAGTGCATTAATGTGTGTCGAGTTTCACTACCCCGCAACATGATAATGCATTCATCTTATTGGGGAAAATTGTATGGTCCAATGACAGCTTTCGGATACCAGTAAACTCTGCTCTATACTTAGAGCTACTTCTTGACAGCATCACAACTCTCTATTTTTGGTCTGCAAGCTAACTAATGAATGCATGTGAGTCATGTGGTCTCACTTCTTCTCCTGCAAAGATTTGTGTTTACATGGAGGGGGGTGTAACCACTAGAGGAGAAGAGAGATGGGTAGCATCATACTGCCACAGTTCTCAACATAAAAGACAAATACATCTCCATTTAATAATTGACATATGCTGCTGTATTCTTGTGCTGAAAGCACTCCCTGAAACAGAGATCAGAGTGAAGACATAAACCTTTGATGAACCAGCTGCAATCCGGAACTGCAGAGTTTTATTTTGATAAAGCTGTTTGGGATTGGCAACTATGTGCTAAAGCAAGCCTGTGTAACCTTTGCTAACTAGTGGACTCTGTGGACTCACCTGCACTATGGTGGTAAATACTCAAATGGCTCATTAATATCAGCTATCATAAATATAGCAGGAAAATCTTACATTCTAAAGTCTTAAATTCTCTAGTTCGTTATCTTTGAGACAGTAATTAATGTTGACAAATATAATCCAAAAAGGAGTCAAACCCCTTGTTGCTGTTCCTCATGTAAAAAAAAATCCAAAACACATTTAATCTTATCACACAGGGAATAAAGATTGAATTGAGCCTAAAGTTTCACCCATTCTCTCCAGGTTTCCCTGATTATCTTATGTGACAATTCTGAGAATTTTGTACTGTGAAAATGTCATGAAATTCATCATTACTTGTGGCTTATGTTTCCCAATGTGTGTCTATGTTTGTGTGTGTGTTTTTGAATGGATGACAAAATTAAGTAATTAAGTGTTAAAGTTTGATGTGAAAGTTTCTCTGAAAAAAGGGGGGAAAAAGACAACTTTTTCCCAGGCCTCCGTAAATTGCACATCATATCCTTCACTTTACCCTGAGATTGAATGAGAAGTTTAATTCCCTTGGTTGGTCAGTTAGGTGTTCATTTCTGTGCTGAAGCTGACATGGCCTTGCACATAGCATGAGCTTTGTGGATTGTTGCTTATGGATTGTGGTCAAATGAAAATTCGGTTTCTACTGTCTATATAAAACTCTAGTCAGCTGATAATTTTATAGAAAACAAGATATGAAGGAAAAGAAGAAACTGTCATATCGGTCCGGTCCTGTGTCACCTTGTAGTGGAAACCACTGAATTCACTTGTTATTCTCTCAAGGCAGGAGTAGCTTTATCCATCATGGTATGCAGTTCATACTTTATAAGATTAGCAGCAGTCGCTCTCGGTGATGCCCTGTTTCAGTGATCCTTAAATAAGGTGTTTATAAGATAAAGTTAATTAGAACATCGCACGTCACTTCAAATCACAAAGTGCCGGCACTGTTTTACGCTATAAATTGTTTAAACACTAGAACTGCATCCTGGGTCTTGGGGCTGATTAACTGAGGAAATAATCTCCTTCCCATTTACATCCTGAAACCTTCCCACGTGCAGACAGTGAGAGATGAGCTTCTTGGCCGTGGAAGTAAGTGTAGTGACCCATGAGCATTTAATATTTTAGCAGCCCGTCAATATGGATTCATCTGCAGCTGCATGATGGGAAAACGAGGATCAGGGATGTTCAAAACACTTTATATTCTTATGGCTTATGGCTATAAATAGTGGTCAGCCATATAATTAAATCATTTTTGGCCACTTGATTTTCACTCTAAGGTGTTTGAAATTGCTGTTGATGCAATTGAAGCAGATTAATGAGCTGTCAGTGTTCTCAACCAGATAGGCAGTGGTGGATTTAATTTGAATAAAAATAGAGGATGCATTTTTGAGTGAGAAATGAACCATTGCAGCTTAATACTAAAGGTAATGAAGAAAAGGTCACAAACGATGGCTGCTCGTACAAGATATTATGCTGTAAGTTGCTATTTTTATCTTGTAATGTGTGTCCTGTTGGTGATTTTGACAACTTTGAATAGATATGTGGGCTTAAGGAGTGCTATATTTGGGAGCATATTATTTCTGAACTGAACAGAGTGTCAGTCTATCACACTGCAAAATGTTCTTCCAGAAACTTATCGATGATCTCACAGATGCTACAAACATGTTTTCATGAGTGTGCTATAATCCATCCATGGAACTGTTTTACTGGTGATAGTAAGCAGTGACCCCTACTGTGTGAGACAAAGAGTGCAGGGAGTTATATGTACTCTCTCTCCATCTTTCTCTCTCCACAGAATAATGTTGTCACTCTGTGCTGCTTGCAATTAATTTGCATTTTATTTACAGTATGATGGCATCAGATTTATTTGTAATCCCCATATAAGAATAATGCATATACAAATGGAAGTATACCATCACTATGCATGGTGTCTATCTATATGCAGCCGGGGTGGAGTCCGGATTCAGATGTGGTTCTGCTTTGCTTGGAGCTCAGACCCCAAAGTCATAAAAAGACCTACAATTAAATGGCTTGAAGGGAGCATCCTAAATTGGGAGCAGACAAACTAGGCTCAAGTAATGTTTTTTTCCTCTCTTTTTCTCTATTCATGTCCCTTCTTCTCATTTTTCTCACCTCTAGCTGTTTCCCTGTGTCTCTCAGCCCTCAGCCCCCTCCATTCCTCTTGGAGGATGGTTAGAAACTGAGACACTTGGGAGCCTCAACAAAATATGAAAATAACTAGATGAGATTAAATTTGGAACTGCTCAGCAGTCTAAATTGGTGTAAAATAGTTCCCTCTGTAAAAACACTGTTGTAAATCAACTGGCAAGTTGCAAACATACTCCCACGAGTAAGCACAGCTTATTTACTTCTTTATGTTATTTTGGCACAAAAAAACATATTTCTTTTGCACATGAAGCATTCCTCCAGAGTAAGTTTGGTTTCAGAGGCAGAATGATAACAGCACAGAGCAGACATATAACCTTCTTGCTCCCCGTTAATGACCCCCGGCCACTCTTTCGGGGTGTTTGTGCACACATGCATGCGTTTATCCATGCATGTAAGTCAGATATTCCATCTGAGAGTCCTGTGGCTCCCTGTTTGCATAAGCCAGTTGTTTTCATGGCCGTAATAACAGTGGATAGCCATGGGATCCACTAGCTGCCTCCTGGTTTGGAGACAGGCTGTGGAGCCATAGCCTGTAGTTCTCTGTCTGCTATGTGTGTACTCAACAGGACATTGTCTTTGTTGAGGTCAAGTCTAGTGAAAATCTATTCACAGAGGAATGGAGTGACAGAGAGACAGGCAGAGAGGAGGGAAGAGCAGAGGAAGGGTAGGATTTGAAATGGCAGGACGAGAGTGTCGGAGAGGGCAAGTCGAGAAATGAATAGAGCTGAAGACATGGATGAGTTCGGAGAGAGATGGAGTTAGGAAGCAGAGGGTGACAGGAGAGGAGAAAATGATGCATATGCTCAGCACCAGCAACAATCCACACAAACTCTCTGGACACACACACACCCCCACACACAGGCATACGTAATAAAACAATAATGTACAGACTACAGAGCTACCAAAGGTCTTTGCATGTGTGTGTCTTTGTGCGTGTCTTTGTGTGTCTCCCTCTGGGAACTGGCTCTGACTGCTGAGCTTGTAAACAGGAACTATGCTGCTTTTAGCAACCCCTGCAGGTGCACACAAACACACACCCACTATCACACAGAAGACAATTGAATTCAGTTATAGTTTAAGTCTGTTTGCTGGATTTGTTAAGACGGACACCGCAGAGTTTGATTCCCTGTTTATCATTCACCACTCTGTTGGAGGGATCATTACTATTCATAAAAAGGCAGTCAGGTTGTTCAGCAGCATTTTGCAGTGCTGATTGAGTTTTTTAATATTTCCTTTTTATTCCAAGAGCTACTGACTAAGGGAAGAGCAGAGACTGAGTCTGTTGGATTATTTTAAGCATCCCTGATATTTATTCTGCTGTTTGGCGTGTTTTACAGAGCCTTCTGTTTGCTACTTTATCTCCACGGAGTCAAATATTTCTAAAGTACAGATTCCAGCGCCATCACAACAAGGACTGCTTTTTAAGTCAATCATATGTTCATTTTCAGTGTTGTACCTCAGGTTTATAGGAGTAAATAATCCTATTATCATAGCGCAGCTGTTGCTCTGTTAGTGCTGCTGTCAGCTGAGGTCATGGTTTGGCTGACCTGACAGTTCTGCTGTGAAACGGCTTAATGGTCTTTTATGTTTTGTCCCATGCACGAACACACTTTTTTTCCCCCCTTTTTTTTTACTCCTGTTGTTGTGTACAGTGTTGAGAGCATTAGAGTTCTCTCCAGCATATCTTTTTTTTAATGATTGTCTGTTTCTCCCTCCCTGCTTCCAAATGATGCACAGTTTTAAATTAACGTTGATGTGCTTATGTGAATAAAAGTAGTCGGTGTGACGAGAATACATTTAATTAAGCACCAGTGACACCTACTATTTTAAATGTAAAATTGAAAGTGTTCATAAAAACAGTAGGACAAAGGCATATTTTCCTTCTCCTTGTCTTTTTCTCTCGTCTTCTCTCTCCAACTGTCTGACATCATCAGTTCAAGTCCCATCTGCTTTGGGCCATAACTGTCTAAAATGAATGAAGGACAGCTGACATGGTTTTGTCTTCGACACTTTCTCCCCTTCCTCTTTCCTTCTCTGCCTTCTTTTCTTCTGAGGCAGTTAGTAACACAGTGAACCACAGACACACACATGTGTGAGTGCACTCGCCTTACTCTCTCTCCCTTCTGCACCCTGCCTGTCAAGTGTTATTTGGTGCACTATGGTTTATTGGCTTGGTTTTGTTGTGCGGCGAGACAATCGGAGCAAGGTTTGGATGGAGGAAGCTGATGAATGGTGTTCCCTGAGTCGTACAAAGCGTCCTCCTCTCTACTTCATTGATGTGTTGATGCGACTCAGCTGGCTGCACAGAAAGTTTGAACTGTATACTGTTGTGGGCTTACAAGCAGACAGATGCACATGGACGCTCAGCACTGAAAAGGGCCTTTTATGCTTTTTTGTAGTGTCGATCCCTCTCACACTCACTACTTCTCTCTTTCTAGTCTTGTTCTCTTTCCGCCTCTGTCTCTGTCTCTCTCTCTGCTACAGTACCAGTGCAACGTGCAACTGTTAGACAATGCAGTTCACAGAGACAGGCTGCTCTGAAGGCCACAGTGTTTCAGTGGAAAGAGTATTACAGCCCGCCTCACGAATTCATGAAAGATGAAAGCAAATAAAGGTCAACATGCCTGGGTAACAAGGGGGTAAAGGGGTAATGAGAGGGGCTGGAGACTACAGACAAAAAATACACACATGCACTGTGATGCAGCATATTAAGTTAAGGTCAATTGGAGACTTGGTGACATGGTGAGGACCTATGTATAGATTGTATTATAACACAAAAGTTATGTTCTGTCATTGCAAAATAAACAAGCCCTCAACTACACACTCACTCATCTGTCACAGCTTAGCCCCCCCAACCTCATGCTTCTTTCTTAGAGGTGACAATCCCTCTCAGTTATTTATTCCAACAGCATCATTCAGTTATGTGACCTGGGCCGCTTGCATACACATACAGCAGGACAGATCTCACTCTAAACTCACAGAGACAAAAGAAGGCTGTCAACTCTCAGGACATCAGTGTAATGCAGTTAGCTTTTGCCTCTTCATGCTTGAATAATAACAAAATTTTATACCTCAGTCTTGGAGATCTAAATCCTTTATGAGTTTTTAACTAGTATAACCCACAGGACCAGTGCTGTTGAAGGCTCTTTTGTGTCGGTGCACTTTGGATTGTTATCTGTGACACAGAACATGGCTAGTCTGACCATGTTGTTCCGTTTCCACTACATGAGCTTTCTCAGGGACAGGAAGGGTCGGCTGACTATGGAACCATGGCAGAGAGATAACAAAGTCGGTATGTGGCCCTTAGAAAAAGTGCTGTAGAGGTAATACTCTATTTCAAAAAGTGAATAGGAATATGTATGTTTGTTTTTTAGATAACTTTTGATTGCAAATTTGTCAAAAAAGTCTGCATGTAATGGATTTCCACCTTCTTCTTATGTCAACACTTTTGCACCAAGATAATGTGTTTGCTGCAGCTTGAGTGCTAATGCATGTTAATGAATGGAGTTTTAGTTGCTGGATCATGACTTTTTTCTGGCCTTGCTTTTGAGCTCCATGTCTCGTAAATCCATTTTTAAAGCTTATCAGAGCTTTCCTCACAATTTGGAACAATAATGGTAATCCCCCTTGACTTTTCCTTTGAGAGACAACAAAGAAGCTTAATTTCTCTAGGAGTAAACAGTGAATGAGCTCTTTGTTTCATTTCCTCAGCTCAAAAGATGTTGGCTCCTAGTCAAGCAAATGCTTTATGAAAGTGGATATGTATAAGTATTTGAATCAAATGTAGCCAATCTTATAAAAGGGGAAAACACCAAGATAATTTGGTCTTAATTTCAGGCTGAAGATGTTGTGCAAGAAGTTCATAATAATTCAAGACTTGTTGCAATTCATGAAATCCACATTTGTTGCATATTTGTAGTAAAACCAGATGAAATTGACATTTTTTTTCAGTGTATGTCTCATAAGGTTAGTAATTACTCACAGTGCTCTCGATAAATACACGTGTGAAAAGGATAAGAAGGTCATTATTTACATTAAGGGTCCTTACGTGCCCCAGTGCAAAAGCTCACAGTGACCAACAGAGTCTAAGTCAGAAGATTACAACCAATCATTGTTAAAGCCTATTTCACCCTCAAATCCACCAGTGACAACTGTTTGGCTGGCTTAACTTTTTTTCTCTGTGAGTAGCTAGCCAGGCACACGGGGGAGAAACTGTTTAATGCAAAGCAACACTTGTCACTAAATCTTGTTTTGGGGAGGGGTTAGTGACATGGGGGGACACAGCGAAGAAAGCCAGTTGGTGAAGGCAAAAGGAGCTGGCAGTGCCTTTGGCTTTCTGCAGCTCAGTGGGTGGCAGGGCGTTGGCCAATATATGGCACGGCTGTTGTTCAGTTGCCTCTTCACCATACAACAATGGTACGGTTAGAAAGCTAGAAGTGGTATAGCGAAAACCGCTGCAGACCCGTGTGGGCCGTAGTGTAGGCCTAGATTGACAGGGACGGTTCGGTGCTGGTGTTGGTTTACAATGGCGGTGCTGGATAACCACAGCTGGCAGTACGCCCAGGCTGGAAAAACTCTCATCAGACTCTCAGGTAGAGTATTCTCTATTGTATGTATATGTATTATGTTGTTTTTTTTATCTAGAATCCTGGTTACAAAAAACGGCAAAGAAGAGGGATGGATTGATTTTTAGTAAAGATCCTTCCGTCTCTAAAGTTTTCCTTTTGTTGCTATTTCATTTTCTTTTTTTTTACTGTGAGGGTAATGTTTAAGAACCTCATTACATCTCATAATATTTTGTTTTGCTGTTTTTTTCCCCAGATAATATTTACATTGTTTCAACTTTTTAAAATCAATGTACCTCAGCACTCAGCACATAAATTAACAAATACAGATTTTATGTTTGAAAATACAGTAGCATCTGCACCGTGTTTCAAAGTTGACATTTAAAAGTTATTACAAAAACTTTAATAGAAATTTGACATATTTAACTTTTACTAACTGTAGAATTAAAATGCGGTATAACCTCCTCGTTACCTATTTTGTTTTGATAAGCCATTGTAGTCACAATACTGATGCTGTTGAAATGAGTGAAAGACTGATTGAATGTTGCTGAATGACAGCATTGTCCAGCAGCTTATGCCATGGTTCATGGACAGCAAATATTTTGCATTTGTTTCAGTTAATTGTTATGTTTTATGTTTATTTTGGTGCAGTGCAGCTGCATTATAGCAATTCGAAAGTGGGCAAAATAACAGGAACACCTCACAATATAGTGTAAACCAGTACAAAACCCTTGCAATAAAACATACTTTTGTAAAGCATAAAAAAAATGATCATTTTTCTCGAAGCTGCGTCAGTGAGATCCAAGTTTTGGCATTTGGGGGTGAGTTATGCAAAATCTTGTGCTTGCAGTGTATATTGTTGAGGCGGAGCACTGACCTCTGTTTCACTGTGATAGTGTAGTTTGCCGGAATAAATGTAACACATCATTTTGTGTTTGCTACAGATTCAGGCAATGACTCTGTTAGCCTATATGTACAGTATATAAGTTATTTCATGTTGGGCAACGTTTAAAAGCTGTCGTATATTTGTCTTATGTTTGAGAGAAACAAGGGAAAGTAAGTTGACACAAAAGGTGCCTACATGTTTGTTTATTATTTTTGTTTTTATACTCTACCTCCATAAGTTGTGCTTAGGGTGTCCTGTTTTCAGTTTTGCATATGGGTCATTGTGTTTAGCTTGTGCTGCGCTACACAGACACAAAACTGATTTGGTTTCAATAGGATATAAATAGAAAAGAAGGTACTTGTGGGGCATACTCTGCTGCTTATATACTGAATATTGAGGCTTCACTATGACTTAAAACAACAGATTGAACAGTTTGTAAGCCTGGACAGTTACAGCCTGGTAGCCATATTATATCTGAGCCCAATGTTGAAACAGGCCATACAGGACCTCATGGAAAGAAGATAAACTATAGATCAATACAGTCATTAACACCAGACCTAGCTAGCTTCTCTGATCAGGTAGCTAGAAGATACTATGGCGATCACTTTAATAAAAACTGAAGTGTTCTCTTTCATCCTCTCTTGCTCAATCACCAAGACTCTGCGCCTGCAGGGGTAATGAATGCAGATGTCTGAGGAGATGACTGCTCTGAGGCGATTATGAGAAATAGTGCTATTTATCATGAGGACAGCACTGCAGAATGAGATCACAACAAGGCAAGCTGAGCCAGGATTTATAAAGCCTCTGGCACAGTGTAATTTGGAATATGTTTACCACGACCTGGGACACAACATGAAGTCATGGGGCTAAGTTCTTACTTGTGAGGTTGACTATGCAATCAATTGATTAGTCCTGTCACTTGGGACAGGTGAATGTTTATTTCTCATACAGGATGTCTTCACTTTTATAGTAAGATCAATTGAAAAGTTCTTTGTCAGACCACATAAAAGCTAAAGTAACAATGCTTTCGTATATATAGTCCCAGTTGGCACTCTTCAGGGAAATGAAAGCTTGTCATCCAGCAGATGATCATCAAACTTTGTTGCAGACTTTTAAAACTTAAGACTCCAAGACAGTGTGGTTGTCCATTTTCCCCAGGAGAAATTGTTATGACAGTCCTTTTTGTTTAAATTCTGGATAGATACAGAATGGAGTTGTGGCAAGTCGATAATCACTAGACAAGTGCTTCCAATCAAAGAGCTGTTGCTTCAGTCCTCTCTTCCTGATGCTGTCAAAAAGGACTTGTGTCTGTCAAATGCGCTGACTGTTAGTGTAGCATTGACATTTTTCTCATCCTTTCAAATTTAGCCGTGTTGCAGTGCACGGACAGACACTTCCATTAAAAACGACAGCAATAAGTACTGGCAAGTGACGCACAGGGTTGCCAATAGTGAGGCCTAAAGGGACGCTAAGTATGTCACAAGTCAATAGAGTTAACAGAGGGAGGGGAGAATGCACAGAGAGAGAGAAAGATAGGGTGGTAGGACGTCACATTAGATGAGAAACAAAATTTAAAAAAAATAGAAAAGAGGAGATTTGTAAATTATACACGGAGGTGAGGTTGTTGTTCAGGCTCACTGAGGTGTGAAATTAATAGAGAAACAGCTGTAGCACTATAATAAGAACACATACAATACTTATATTCTGTCAAGGTTTATTACAACCTGAACCAGATTACAAATGAAACAAATACACACACAGTCACACGCATTTTCTTGTTTGTGCAGCATGCATTCATCCTAATGCTGCCTCCAGGTTGTGTTGTTGTGCATTTCATCTTCTAAAGTATATCATTGTTGCTGCTGTTACTCTGCACGCATGATGCAGCACCAGAAGTGTAATTCCAGCAGTGTGTGTAGTATTATGAGAGCACAGATGTAGGGGCACAGGATAGTAGTTCATTATGCGGCATTCAAAGTGCTTTGATTGTGTCCTCTCTGGGTCTCACAAACGGCTCAGTGAAATAGCCTGCATAATACTGCTGACCATTGTTTATTTTAGCGTTGCGCCTTAGCTGCTCACACTCTGTACTGAATAAGAGTTATATTTAGGGTAGATTAAATGTGTTGTACTGAATGGTGTGGACATGATTTACAGAGCTTCCTGTTCTCTCTGCTCTGCATAACCAGTTGTACCTTCAGAGAACTCTTAATCCATAAGATATATTTAGGTGAGGATATGTGTGATTCACTCTGTCATCCCTAGGGTTGTGTTGTGTTATGCTCAGTTATAAATTATTTCTACAAAACACATTGTGGGCCAAGAGTTACATTTATATAATTTAGGGACAGAGTGGAGAGATTTGTATTGGTGATGTGCTGAAACATTTAAAAGAAAAAGATCAAACTCAGTGATCTTCAGATTGATGGAAAAATCATCATTTGGGTCATTTAAAGCTGGTGTAAACCTGATAAAATTACTCTGTACACTGCTGCTTAGCATAAACAAATTGCAGGAAGAAACATATAACAGTTCTTCAGTGGGGGGACGAGGACATTGTTTCAACTGAAGGCGCTACACTGCACCTACACATTGAACATTTATGCACAGTGTTCCAACAGATTAGTTTCCCCATTTGTTATGACTTATTCATACCCTTTTTTGCTGTGCTTAGGGGTTATATCCAGGTCGAGGGGTTGCGGTAGGAGCAAAGTGTTATTTTTACTGTAAGCCACACTGTAACAACAATATGAGAAACCCGATGAAAGTTGAGCTCACCACAGTCCCCAGGCCCCCTGCCAGCTTCGGCTGAAGGTCACAGAACTGGAGCAGAGTAGAGAGGCTGCTAGAAGTGGCTTTGTATATCTGAGGGAGGGATACAGAGTGTGTTTGCTTGTGAGTACAATATAGGAAAATAAATAAATGAAAAGGAAAGATGGAGAAATGAAGCTAGAGGCAGAACAAGAGGGAGATAGAGCTCTGAGTTGTTTATCTTATCACTGTGCTGCACCGGGGCAATGCGCACTTGCTGTTATTCTAGTCGGGGTTGTCACACAGGGGACGTGACAAACAACCTGCTTGTAACAGACCATCATATAGACTAGGCTAAACACTCATACTGCCCGCAACAACATGGATGGCAACGGCAGCCTGTTGTATCTTCTCACTAGGGGTTAAGCAGAATGTGGAAGGATGAGAGAAGAAACCATAAAAATGGTTACAGAACTAAAAGCTGAATTCAGTCTCTTTGGGTGAAATAGCTAAATAATCCCAATTTTAGATCAACATTAAACTGTGAATTCAGCAGTTTATTTTCTGTTTGACGAGCTCCTATTGGCTAATTTCAAACTCCCAGGTGATTTAGATGTTTGTAACAGAATGGGCAATACTTTTCTGAACCACAAAAAGCTGATATACTGTGTTTCTTTCAATTTCTATCAATTGGAATTGGATCTAAATTGTTGAAGATCAAAACACAAACTTGCAGAAGACATTGCTGGTTTTACTGAAAACACCAGCTGTAGACTCTGAGCCATTGTTGGTACATTCAGGGCTAGAAGTTTCCTGGAAGACTCTGATGTTACTTTTTTCAGAGTGAGATATTGATTTTGTGTTGTGCTAGAGTGAATTCCCTCATGGATCGACATTGGCCTGTGCCCTGCTTTCCGTCTGGGTTCTGTTAAGTTTCACCAAAAAGCTGATAAAGTGGCACATCCTATCTCCAAGGGAGCACTATTCTTAGAGTCCGCAAAGGGTGTCAGTCACACTTCTACACAGTGAAACACAGGTCAGAACACAGGCATACACACACACACACACATCACAAAGTTACAAATATATGCCTACACAAACTCACACAGGGATACACACGGCTACAAGGCTAACGCACACAGTCTCTAACTTGAGCAAAGTAATGACTAAAACAATCCATTTTCACACTTCCTCTCTTTCTGCACTGTTCCCAAAAGCTCCCCACTTTCTAAGCCAGTCCAAGTTGGGCCAAACTGAGCCAAACCAGGCTGAGCAGTGTGACAAATGCCTCCCAGATCTCTCTTTTCACTGAAACTCATAGTGAGGTTCACATACTGGGCTCTGACCCAGAACTGAAGTATGAAAGAGCCATCTGAAATCCATCACAGCGTCATGCACTTTATAGCAGATACTAAATTTGAGAAGGGCTTACATTTATACAGCTGTGATTACGGATAAATAATATTCATTTGTTGCATGTGAACTTGAACTGAATAGTCAACGCTGGGTGCACACCATCATTGCATAGTGACTACAGCTCTGAATGTTGGGATCTCACCACAGCGACCATCATTGGCAGCTGGAATGCATGTTATCAGATTCGTGCTGTGGCAGTCAGCACACCAGCCAGGGGAACTGCACTGTAGTATTTGTGTTGTATTATGTAGCAGTCCTGTCTGTTCTGCTGTACTACACATACAGCCTAGCTTGTAATTGCTCTGAGTTTGAGGTTATGAGGTTATGAGCCAGAGGATTGGCATCATGCGGCGTGCCAGGCTGTGCAGTTGCACCATGCACAGTCTAGCCTGTGGTCTAAAGGATTTGAAGCAAAGGGATTGGCACAATGCACTGAGGCCGTCTGTTCAAACGTGCTGCGGAGAGGCGTCACGAACGTGCAGTTGTGTTCATTTTGGGGTTATGAGTTAGGGTTATGATGCTTCTAGGTGACGAAATTGGTTGTGTTTTTCCTTGCACAATTTTGGTCAGGGGTTTATAAACTCTTTCCATTCTGGTCTTAACTTAGCATTCATTTTCCATTACGTCTCATTAAAAGCCTCTAGAAACAAGTCTGTAAACCAGTTCGGATCCTAAAGGACACAGGATGTTTTCAGTCTGTGGTGTGAAGAATTGGTACCAGGCACGAACACAATCTGTTCTGTAGTAATGCATTCAAATCAGCATGTGAGCGTTTTTAGCCAGGAGTTAAGAGGGCAAGAGGAAATGGATTGGCACACTGCTACACAGCAATATGAATTTAGGATTTAGGGCACAATCCTTGTGCAGAGACAAGAAGAAGGGCTGGATAGATCTGTGTTGCCTCCTCTTGCTCTCAGTCTGTTTGCTTTATAAATTCACGCAGAGCAACAGGAGTGAAAATGTACTCACCGCTCTAGCTGCATCTGTAATATTTTCACAGCCACTTTGGAATCAAGCTTTGCAAAAACATAGACTGAGAAATTATTTTAAAACTCAGTCATTCTGTGCCTTCAAGTTAAATGTAAGCTGCAATTTTGTGTCTTCACCTCTGCATTCCGTGGTTGTGTGTTTTACTAGAATATCACTGTGAAACCAAAAGGGTTGGCTGATGTTTGAGCTGCATAAAAGCACACAATTAGACATGTTGTTGCCATCACTGAACAGAAGAAGTTTAACTTCCATGTTAGCTTTGGATTGAACAAAATCCGACTGTACATCTCATGTCCAGTGAATTATGAATGATAAAAGCTTTGCACAGTGGTTAGAAAAAAATAGCGCCCATTTGATTTCAAATTCGTTTTTCTTGTTTCCTTTGGCAAGAACAGAGGAGAAAAATGTACTATATGGCCTTTTCTTGCAGCGTACCACTGCTTTGGACACTGAGCTGCTATTGCATAGTTATTCAAAAGAAAAAAGTTACAACAAGAGGGACAAATCATTCACCAACTGCCTCAATAATGTAGTGGCAATTTAAATTCATGGATAATGGAACAAGTATAGGCAATTGGTTCTGTGACGTTTGAAAGCTGTCATGCGAACACCATGCTGAGGTGACGTTTTCGGTCTAGACACGGTTACACTTCACGGTGTGAAATTATTTTATATTGTGAATTCTGTGTTGTCAAGCCAACCCAAGCATACACATAGTCCACATGACATACTATCATTGTCTCTTTGATAAATGTTTTCACAAGATGTCTACATTACTAAATCTGCATAGAGAGAGAATAAATACACACTTGAATGCCCGTGTTTGTGTGTGTTCCTGCGTGTGTGTGCATGTGTGTCATGAATGACGGGCTGTCATCCGCCTCTCCTGCATTTATGTCGAAGTGATCTTCAATTTGTCATGTGTCCAATAATCTCCTCATCTCACATCACCCTGTATTTTCTGTTACTATGTTGATATACAGGACAGATGTGTTGGACTGAGCATGAGAGAAGAAATTACTTTATACCTGTCCTGTTCATTTTTCTGCTTTGAATTCTATATTAAAAAATGTATTTCTTTTACCAAAAAAGCTAACTGTAAAAGCCCTATTCCTTGGACGAACACTATGCATTTTGCCTCATTTTACAGGGCAGTGAGTGCAGGCTGCCAGTAAAATGGATTGCTCTCATTATGAGTGTGTTATGAACAAGCAGTCTGTGATTGAAAAGCTTTATTTCATGCTCGGCAGACTTGTAAATGAGGGGTTGTGTGTAGTGAAGAGAGGGGATTGTCATGTGTTCTGGTGTGTTAGTGTGTGTAGCAAGAGGCGATGATGGGATTCATGAATCACAGTGTGTAGGGTAATACTTTATTTCACTGGGATATTGTATGCTTTACTGCTGCATATAAACATGAAGAAAATGAGGAGAGGCTCTGTGGTTCAATGTGTACTTGCAGCATTTTGCCTTTTATACTGTGTTGACATCATAAGTAATGGGCCATCACACCATGGAAGCAACTTACTCTTTACCAGGAGTTGTTTATATTTTGCTGCTCTAGTACAACACTTCCTGTGGAATACTACAATTTGATATTCAGAATCCAGTGTGCAACTTGTGTGACAGCCACATATGTTTCTAGCTTACTGCATCCTTCCATATAAAACCCAAAGAGCATGTAGGTCCAGTTTTTCTCCCAGACTTGGTCTTATGTGGTACCGACTGCAGTTTTAACAGGGCTGCAGTGTTATAACAGAGGTCAGTGTTGGCTGTATGCCAACGCCAGTATCTTACATAAACCACCAAAGTGAGGAATGTGTCTGGGCACACTGCACAGGAAACACACATTTGCTACCACACAATGCGCAAGAGGAGGATTGTTTCTTTTCCCTTAGTTCCTGTAGTGCTGCTGTTCATGCACACACTGAAACACACTTTGACATCTCTTTTGAACATCTTTCCAGCTATTTCCATGCTCAATCTTCTTATCCTGAGTGTGTGAGACAGATCGAGGGTGGCTTGGATGAGAAACAGGTGCAGCAGGTTATAAAGACACAGTCAGCAACAGAGAGGGGGATCATAAAAACTATGAGTGTGGATTGCAAGCGACTCACTCAGCTGTTTAGCCTTTCTCTCTCCTCTCGCCAGCCGCGGAACGAAAATGAAACCATTATCGCATCCTCAGTCCCATCTTGTCTCAGCTGGTTGTGACATTATCCGTGAGTCAGGTTGTGTCCAGTCCGGCCACTTCCCACAGTGAGCTAATGTGCTGTCATCCAGGTCTGACTGCTACTCCTAACTCCCCCAGACCGTGGAAGAAATCGATATTACAGGAGCCATTTTAACCTGTAGGAGTTATTTAGCCATCTTTCTGTCTTTGCAGTCTCCCCAGTCTGTATTATTGTCCATCTCGCTGTACACTGCTGTTTGGTCTGTCCCCATATTCTTCTCTTTGCAGTCTCGCCCAAGTCATTATCAGCCTGTGCTCCTCTGCTGCTGTTATTTTATACCACACTCTTTTATGTTTGCCCCTCTCCATTTTAGTCTGCCTTTGATCCATTTAACTTTTTCCTATCTATCCTTCCATTTTTGTAGCTTTCTGCGATTTCCTCTCTTTATTTTGCATTCTGTCACATCTCTTCATTTCTCTCCATATCCTCAGGTTCTAACTCATTTGCAACCTGGAAGAAACAGTCACAAGTTTAATGATACTCATGTTGAAAAATGTCTTCATTTTACATTTTGCGCCCTGCTTGGATCAAGCTGTGGGCTGAAAAATATCCAATTTTGAGAATACTCAACTTTGAGTAATCACTGGCTCCTGCTTGAGATTATGGCTTTTTCTGTAGTTTAAAATGAATTTAGAATCATGACAGACTTTCATTTGAGGGCATTCAGTTTGTGTATGTGTGTGTATGAGTGCATGATTAAGCACTCTGTCTAGCCTCTATCTAATTAGCTCATTTCCATTCGTAGTCAGAGTGATTAAATGTTTATATTCTAACTGTCAAAGCAGCACAGTGTTTTTGTAAAGTTGATGCTCTTTCCTCCACAGTATCTCTCTTCCCTTTTGACCCCTAAGCTCTGTTTACCAAACAGCTTGAAAATAATTCTCATACTTTCATCTTTATTCCCTGGATGGCATTCTTTATGATTATGATTTCCCATTAGCACGCACCTTCAAATACATGTTCCTCATGTGCTTATGTAAAGGAATATATTTTGTGTGTGTGCGTAAATGTGAGAGAGATGACTCACAGCTAGAATAAGCGATATGTGATGACATCACCAGCTAACTGCATCTGCAGAGAGGCACTGCCCCCCACACACACACGCCTCCTCGCTCGCATGCACTCATATATTCTGTGGTCAAAGCTGTCAATAATATGGCGCATGTGTATTTTATAAGCTGCAGGATTATAGCTTTCAGCTATTGATTATAGTGCTATTAGTGCTTTGATTTCTGCATTTCCATTTGCTGAGTTGTTATAATGATGTTGTGCTAAGTATTATTATTATTTTAATTTGTCATAAAGTTACTTATTATTGCAGTGATAGAAAATGTTAACTAAGTAAGACTGTATTTGGATAAAAACCCTTAATAGACAAATTATACAGTGGAAATTAAGTATATATTGTATGATATTGGACTGAATTTCACACATCTACATGAAACTGTTCAGCTGTCATCGCAAGTGTCACACCAAAGAATTTAAGTCAGTTTGTGTGTGTCTGTGGGTATGTGAGGAGTGTGTGTATGTGTATATGTTGAATTGCTCCATCCTGCTTTCTGGTATTAACCGACACATTTATAAAAGAAAAAATTATGGAAAGGGACGGCGAAAGTTAACCATCATAAATATTCTAACATGTCATTAACAGTTCAATGGTTTGGTTAGTTCTTGATAACAAAGCTGCTCATATACAATGCAATATAATGACCCTTCTTTCTTTTGTAAATTCCTTGGTATTAACCAGTGTACCATCTGTGGAAGAGGGAAAGAAAAAAGAGTTGACATTTGAAGACCATGGTGGAAAATCCTGCTTCACTGAACATTTTGACTGTAACAATAACTAATTTGCATGATCGAAATAGATCGGTAATTCAAAAACAATGCAGTTTAATAAAAGCTATTAAAACACAGTTAATTAAAACAGAAGTGTTATTTTAAAATCATGACTTTGATGTGCAGACGGTTTAATTGCTTCTGAACTCATGAGAATACCACTGCTAGACTTTTTAACAGTAACCAGACCCCCTCATTTTGGTGCATTGATGTCAACACAGTAATTGAATTGACTATATATTGTAAGTGTAAGATATGCAGCTGAACACAAGGAAAAAGTCTATGCTTACTTTATTACAGCGTTGCCTTTAATACTGTTTGTCATAGAAGGTTGGTTTGCCTTGTGACAGTTTTTCTCCTCATTTGCTAAAGACAATGCTGTGTTTGAGAGGCTTGATGGAGAACAAGCAGTTACTGGGTCAGTTGAACTTGAACAATTATTAGCAAACACTGACTAACTCACAACAAACTAAATATATCGCATGCCGCTGACTCCATTGATGCGGAAATAAAAGCAAAGATCAAGACTGGTGTAACTGTTGTCACTCTGCTGTCTCCGTTTGTCTTTGTGTTTGGATTTTTGTTGCAAGCTTCCTGTCTTTCTGACCGCTCTGTTTGTTTTCTGTGTTTCAGGGTTTCATCGCAATGAGGATATGAAAGCCATTGATGTGCTTCCCATCCTCAAGGAGAAGGTTGCCTTTCTCTCAGGTGAGATATATACTATACTCATAAAAACTGTCATTCACACTTATTTCCAGTAAAGAGGAGTCACTGTATTGTTATTAGTGTTTCCCTTTATTGCTGTAAATACATTGCATTGTTGTTGTCGGCTGAGGTAAGTGTATTAGCAAAGACAAATGCTTTAAGGACTTAAGTCATCAACATTATTTTGACAAAAGCGCATATTTCAGTCTCAATATATTCAATTAAGTGTCAGCCAATCAGAAAGACGCCTTTTGTTTCAGCACAAATTACAGCTTAATTGTTCATTCAAGTATTTCCAAAAGTTCCTTAGTTATGTCTTTGATTAGAATAATAACATGGTTACAAGATTTTGGTGTTCTTGTGTTTGAAAGACATCGTTTTAAATGGGAAATACTATATGTCCCTTAAATGTGACAACACTGCAGCTTGGGTATGAAAATCCAAGCTTCTCTTTCTGTGATTTTTTACTTGTTCGGTTAATTAAGTGCACCCACTTATTTCTCTGAACTGCCTCTGACTTGTCATGGTGTTGGCCTAACCTTTACCCCATGAGTGTTAACTGCATGGGCATGGCCATAATTGTAAGTGTTTTTCTCTGCTCATTAACAGTCAGCGTTGTTTGTTGCTGCAGTCTGAGTGAAAGGCCATTACTTGTCTTGTCATCGTGAGACTAATTTGATCCCTGACTCTTCAGTTTGACTCAGTATATTCATCACTTATTCACGGATGGTATCCATACAAATTAGCTGCTGTCATCTCAGATAACTACTGCACTCTCTTTACATACTTCTGGGGTGGTATTCTGTAGGTTATGTAGTCCTTTGTGAACTCAAACTAAGCAGTTAAAGGTAAAATTAATAGACTGTATATAAATATGGACAGGCTGGCTTCCACTGTCCAAAAAAGAAAACACAAATATCCCAATACAAAGCTGCTGTCTGCATTTTGAGCCACAGTCTGCACAGAAGTGATCAGCTGGTGGAGCCGCGACATCATGGTCCCGCCTTCCCAATCGCAAGTCAATTACAACTGTTAATCAAGACCTCTTACCCCCATGTTAAAGCATAAAATAACAAATTAAAACCAAACTTATCAGTCAGTGTGAACCCTAAAATGACAGAAACCATATTTGGTGTGTACTTTTCAGATTTGTCACAGAGTCTGGCAACATGGAAGGAGTAGGATTTATGTCCCATACTGAAGTCAGTTGTTTTGGCTTCACTTATTTAACTCAGTTTAATATAATATGATGAATTTTAGTGTGTAATTCACATATTTCTTGAGTTAATGTGTTTCTTTAGAAGCCCATCAGCAGGCCCACCATCAGCAAAGGTCTGATGCTGGAGTGTGTGAAGGGCCAAATATAAAACAAACAACAAAGTATTTAACACATGGAAAAAAAGAGTGTTCACCACCCTTTCTCACTCTTCTCTTAGCCGTGCTAGATTTGATGAGGACTATCTACATGGGAAATAAATGTTTTTTTAATTACTTTATTTGTTGTTTGATTTCTATGCAAAGGGGGCAGAGACAGACGTGGAGGTCCCGTTCTCACCTTTCCAGCACGGAGCAACCATGACAGAATACGACCTGAAGACCTGCGCAGGCTCATAGCTTATCTGGCTACTATTCCCAGGTAGGAAAAATGTACCAATCAAACACACATACACAGGGTCTCAGTGAAAGTCTCATACTTTTTCAAACTGTGAATGTGCACATATGCATATACACCGAATTCTAGACCCTATTCCTGATCCTGGGCTAATTTAAAACAGACTCCTCCTCTTGGCCTCTTATGCAGACATACACATCTCATTGCTTTCTTTTTGTCAGACTTTGCCACCTTGCTTTGATTTAAAATGCAGAGGCTTAACCTGGGGCTACAAAGACCTGAGATGGTTTTATTTTGGATTCTCTGTGAAGATTCAACCCCCTCCAAACCCCCAACCCCAACCCCCTTCCTCTTTTCCCCCCTCTCATTTCCTCACTCTGTGGAAAAAAGCTGCTACTGCTTCATATAGGTTACTCTTTCGTTTTTGGTAACCCTCCTCTCTCTCACTCTGCTTATGATAATGTCTAGTTAGAGTGAATCGAGTCTAATCAGACAAAGTGTCATGTAGGTTGCACTTCTTTTTTCTTTTTATGTCTTAAAAATGTTTGCTTTTCTTCCGTTTCCCTGTTTGCAGGAAGCATTTAGCCACAGGATGTTTTTGCAGGCCGTACTCCACCGCTCTCTGAAGTTCTTTGCATGCTGATGTTCAAGTCTAGAAACACCTTTCCTTCACATTTAACACTTAGCTCCAGGCTGTTCTGTTTGGAGTCAGTTGTGATTAGCTAGGAGTGAAGCTTGCACTCCTATGTTCTGCTGCTTCTGATCCCCCCTGCGCTGCACTTTGTAGTGCTTTACAGGTCGAGTGCTTTAAGTTTTTTTCACAGAAGAGTTTGGAGATTTGTCTTGAGGCGAGAGGTGGTCCAGATCAGTTACTGCAAAAATTGGATCCAGCTTTCTCCAGGGCTCCTGTGGGGCTCTCTGAGACGTGCTCGGCAAAATAAAAAGTAGTCAAGGCTTTTCGTATATTTGCATCATTGTGATGCGTCACTGTGATGCATCATTGTTTATCAAAATCCAAGAACAATCTTTTAAACAGTTATGACTAAAACTGGAATAAAACTTTTTCAGAGGCGCATAAAAAAAATCAAAAGAGGCCTGATCAATAACAAGTCATCTTACTGAAGAATTACAAGGACTGCAGTGTTTTGTTCTTTATAATTCTGCTTTTGTCTCTATATTACATTAGTTGGCATTCAGCTGTGAGTGCAGGCTCAGTTGACTAAAACAGGTTTATTAAAAAAGAAAAAATCAATATTTCTTACCCTGTCCCCAATGTGTTATTTTGTTATCTTTCTTTGATAATGGTGTGTGGCATAGTAGCTTGCTTTGAATAAGAAAATGCAGGTTACAGTTGGTATATTCAGACTCCCAGTCCTTCAAAAAGCTCATCTCTTTAAGAACTGTGTCAAGAAGTGAGTCTAGAGAGGAGAAAAGAGGTGGCCAACCATCTAGTTAAAGCCTCAGAGCGAACCGAGTGTCACTAGCTCAGAAGGAGGTCAGCTTGATTTCTCTTCCTCCTGTCTAAATATTTCTTCTGTCTTTCCCCCTTTTTCTGTTACATCTGCCTCTCCCTCTCACCTCTCTCTC
>CAFUXE010001426.1:228727-273778 GCA_903364295.1 Serranus cabrilla
CTCTCTCTCCTCTCCCTCCTCTACGCACCGTTTTTCTCTACCCATTTGGCCAGCGATCTGTTTTCAGAGAGTGAGGTCAGAGTGAGTTAGAGCAGTAGGGCCTGCGTCTGTTTCTGTCTCTTAGCTAGACACATTGAGATTAAAGCCTTTAACACTGAGAAACAACCTTTTATGGACTTATACAGCAGCAGGACTCCTGGTAAGCAGCAGTGGAAATTTCAACGCTTGAATGTTTTAACTGTTTTTTTCCCTCCCCAGATGCTCTGGAGATTTGCATGAGATCTTTTGACTTTAAATCTTTTTGGCATCTTAGCAGTTGGATTTTTTTTTTACAATTAATGTTTTTTTCTTTGTTTTTGTATGGGTTTAAAGTGTCTATATTTCTGTTTCATGGGCAGTGACAAGAATGTGACTCAATAGCTCAACATTGTTTCTTTTAGCTCATTCAGCTTTATGCAGTCTTAGATCACTCACATCTGGTTGCTTTTGTCCTTTTGTTGTTTATACTCACCCCTAAGACGCCCTGATGGCTTTATGTTAGCATTAAAAAAACAATTAAAAAGGTAAATTATCCTCTATTTGCTCTTCATCCCAGGATTCTCTGTATTTTTGTTTTTTGCAGTGAGGAGGTGGCCAGACATGGCTTTACAGTCATTGTGGACATGCGTGGTTCTAAGTGGGACAGCATCAAGCCTCTGCTGAAGATCCTCCAGGAGTCTTTCCCGTCTTGTATCCACGTCGCTCTCATCATCAAGCCAGACAACTTCTGGCAGAAGCAAAGGACCAACTTCGGCAGCTCCAAGTTTGAATTTGAGGTTGGTGACACTCATATATAACTATTTTTTCAACATTTCTAGGCTGGTTTTGTCATTGTGGGTGTTGAACCATCAGTATTATATTCTCTTTTGAGTGTTAAGGCTGATTATTATTGTACTATTATTTTATTTTTTTTTACAAGAGATGGAGATACTTGCAGTGATCATTACATCAATATATTTTTATGATTAACAAATTGTTGCAATCTATTACTTCTAGCTAGTTTAGCTTAGCCATTGGTCTTAATTTATCAGCTCTAATTGGACTGCTGCTCAGTGACAGTGGCACTGTTCTGTCCCGTGTGGGCATGTGGTTGACAGTATATTTAGTCCTGACCCAGTTACTATGGGAACAGGATATATAGGACATGGTGAAGCATTTCATCCCAGTAGTAGTGAACTGGGATTGGACAAGCCACTTGTTGTTTGTTATGTCGTCAAATATATATTGCATGTGATTAGGAAGACTGCAAAGTTCTACATGAGAGAAGTGATCAAGATGTGCTCTCCTCTTCTCCATCAAGTGCTGTTAAGTTTTCACAACTGCTGCTCATTATCCAGCAGTACAAGATAATGTTTTTATTGCACAGCTCCCTGCTGCTAACGTGTGTAGGTTCACACCTCAAACTACAACTACTCCTGTTAGTGTGCCTTAGATTGCTTACAGTTTAAAATACTTTTTTTTTAAAAAACCTTCCAGTTACTATAGCATCTACAGTTTGCTGGAGAGCACTCAAGCAGACTTAACCCCAAATCTGACCCTTAAAATTTCATGGTGTTTACCTTATTCTAGTGAACCTCAGCAGTGTCTGTTTATACTTCCTAAGAGTTTATATCCTTGTATTTCCATTTTATTAACAATAACATGAAAGCTGCTTAAAATGTCAGGAATGTTTTTTGGGGAGTCAGCCCAACTATCTAAACAGTAGATATGTGAAGCCACTGACTCTTAACATTCCTTTCATAATCTACGTTTAACAGTAGGAATTATGTTACAACTTAACATTAATGTGTTTGGAAAAAAAGGATGATGGTGACTGTGATTAATTTGTGGTGGTCCTTGTCTCTCTGTCCTACTCTTTCCTTGTCACCTTCTTTTCCTTGCCTGCATTCACCCTTCCTTCACTTCCTCTGTCCGATTTCATTTGTCCCACATACACCCAGACGGTGATGGTCTCCTTAGAGGGTTTATCCAAGATTGTGGACCAATCCCAGCTGACAGCTGACTTTGAGGGCAGTTTAGAGTACAACCATGATGACTGGATTGAGGTTTGGAAACTCTTGTTCTATTCTTCTGCTCTTCAAAAGTCACACAGAAAGAAATCAGCCTTTGATTTAAGGCTTGTGCTTATTTTAGAAAACAGCTCTGCTCTTCCCAGCAGGACTTTATCAGCTACTCCTGTCATTTACCAATAACCAATTACTTCAAACACAGCAGTATTTCTACTTTGGAAAATGCAGGTTATTTTTTACTTTCATTTCAGGTGCGGCTGTCTTTTGAGACCTTTGCCAGTGACGCTGCACGGGCACTGGCTCGCCTTGAGGAGCTCCAGGAAACCTTGTCCCAGCGTGATCTCCCAAGGGACCTGGAAGGGGCTCGGCGGCTCATGGAAGAACATGCATCGCTGAAGAAACGGGCCACTAAGGCATCGGTGGAAGAGCTGGATGCTCAGGGACGAAGGCTGCTACAAAGACTACAGTTACAGACTGCAGGAGGTGGAAGTAGTAGTGAAGGTGGATACGGTAACCGCAGTGGCGGAGCTAGTGGAGATTCCAACGACCATCATCACAGCTTCCATGCGCATGCGGACGCACACAACCTAGTACCTAAAGTGACGGGTCTGTTGGATAAACTACATGGAACCCGTCAGAATCTGCAGCAGCTGTGGCACATGAGGAAACTGAAGCTGGACCAGTGTTTCCAGTTGCGTCTGTTCGAACAGGATGCAGAGAAGGTCAGGGTGCATTTCTGTTCTAATCCATTCTATTCTCCCTGCTATTTACATAACGCTTGAAACAATGTATATTTTTGTTGTCATTGCCTTCTTATATCCTTGCCCCTTGATGCTTCTATGTTGATATGTGCCACTGCATCATTTATTTCTTGCTACATACAAGTATCCGAGGCAGCACAGGAGCTAATCTGACTCGTGAGCATGCATGCATGTCAGTCTTAGCTGAGGATTTGAAAACTTTACATTAATCCAAACATTTAAGTCCTCAGATCAACGTTCATCTTGTTGCATCCTAGATTAGCGAGTGTAAATATATAGTATTACAGATGAGGTGCATTGGTGGATTGAAATTCCTAGCCAGTGTTAACAGAAAGTTATAATTCAATATCTTAATAATATAAACACTTGTGTTTTTGATTTATTGGTTTAAAAGCTCTTTTGGTAAAATAAGATTGAGGTTTGTTTGTTTTTTGTGTATTCAAACCCTATTTTATATCTTGGTCAAATGTTATCTGAGCTGTGCGTTTGTGTGCATGGAAACAAAAGAGGGAATGAATGTGTGTGAGTGAGTGCCTGTATGTGGTCAGTGTTTCAGACATTGTGATGTTGTGTGTCTGGAGCTGAGAAATGTAACAACATGAAACTGTGCAGAGCTGGAGGCAAATGCAGGGGCCTTCTATGGAGAGTGTCAGAGCTGTAATTAAACACACCTTTTCCATACACCAAACATGTAGAGAACAAAGAAAGGACACACTGCCACACAAAGGAAGGGGAAAGGACACTGGACACTGCACACATGCATAGAGCTTGTTCTTTTGTTCTTACCTATTACAGAGGACTTCCTTCTACAAGTGATGAAAGGTTTTGGTTAATTAAATACACCAAACAACAGACCCTCTCTTATTCTCACTGCTGCAGCGCAGACTAACTGAATTTTCTCTTCCTCGCCCCTGTGTAGATGTTCGACTGGATCATGCACAACAAGGGGCTTTTCCTCACCAGTTACACAGAGATCGGAGGGAACCACCAGCATGCTGTAGAGCTGCAGACCCAGCACAACCACTTTGCCATGAACTGCATGGTAAGACATTGTCTTTGTCTCGGGCTTGCACACACACATGCATAGAAACACACTCGAGCCGTCACAAACCATCATCATTACTGTCATTCAGAGTAATAAGCTATGGCCTCCCACCCCTGTACAACCAACACACACACACACACACATGCAACTCTTCTTTTATCCCAAACCATCCTCTCCCTCGGGCTGTGACTTGCTGTAGACTGATACTGTCTGTCCTCTCACTGTCTCACTATTATTCAGCTGTTTTCCACTCTGCCTCAACTCTGCCCCCTCTGTCATGTCTTGTCACAGTGTTGTTCCCATAATTGACCCATATTACCTCCCTGCCCCTCCCATAGCTGTGTGCTGCCCTCTGCTGCTCTGCTCCACAAGCCTCCCTGCCCTCCTGTACTTTACTGTATTCTGTGGAGCTCTGCGGACTAATAAGTGTCACTGAGGACATTATACTGTATCGACCCCACAGTCTCACACTGCTCTGCCCTGCTAGTTCTAATCAAAACCTTTAACCCCAGTACCTCGTCCTTCCTGTTTGGGTTTGACCACCAGAAACCATACACTGGCCAAGTTTCCTCATATTGTCACTTTTTTATCACATAAAATCAGTGACAATCACATTGCATCATAATTCTGTTCTGTGTGGATAGAGTTGTGTTAGCAGCAAATCTATTTTGGACTAAAATTGATCAAAACTAATAACTAAACAATACAAAAACATGTTCAGCCCATAACCTCATATTAAGATTTAGGGGGAAATATGTTAAATCACAGATTTTTCACTTTTGCCATCATAAAATAGCTGTTGTTTGTGTGACAGAGGTGTTGCTAAGGGGAAAGGGGCCCAGCTCTTAAACCCTCCCTCTCACAGCGTTACTGGTGTTACTGATGTCAACATCAGGTCCCAGAGGCAGCTTCAGTGACCACCCAAAGCCAGTTGTGTCAACACTGAGAGATCAACCAATAACCCCTGAGACAACAGTAGTAGAGAAGACGAATGGAACTGCAGCATAAACTCACACATACTATATTCACAATACGCTGGAAACACACACATGCACAGTTGGGTACACTCAGAGTGACCACCGCCCCCTCCACCCATTCTTCCACAGGAAGCAGCGTTTCCCCTTCCTGTTGCCTGCATGGCTGAATGGAAATACATTGTGTCAGGGTGTGTTTCTTTTTATGTGCATTCATGTAGACACACTACCTGTGTCCTTTTGTTTTTGTACATTTCCAGTATATGTACATAGAAACTTTAAGTGTATAAGTTAAGTTAAATGTTAATTGTGACATTTGTCATTAACAGTACAAGTGATGGAGTTATGTTAGTGTTATGCCTCCCACGGGAGGCACTGAACAAATGCACTTTGGGAATTAAGGAGTTTCTCAATACTGTGAAAAGATATGAACTTTATACCACTACCATTTTACATTCAGTGAGCCACTTTGTGGAATGGCTGCTATGTTGCAATTGTGCTTGTGAACCAGTCATATTAGAATGAAAAAATCAAAAGCGGAACATCTTGGTGTTGGAAACATTTATTCACGCAAAAACTGCAGGATTAAATGGCAGAGAGTGAACATAATATATCTCACCTCTAATAAATAATAAACACATTATAACATGGACCCTTCAAAATTGTAGATGTGTTCCCAGATTGGCTTTCAACCCATGTCATCTCTTGTGCAGTTACAGGAGAATGGCATCAAGCAGTCTTGTTCTTTTTTATCGAACAGATAGAACAGTTGTTCATTCTTTGTGTACGTCTGTGAAAGCAAAAAAAAAGTTTTCAATTAATTTCATTAATATTGCAACAAACACACATATAGACAGAAACATCTGCAAAGCTTTTTTTCCCCTCACCTCAAGCACCTCATGATTTAGTATGATCAGGTCATGGCCAGTGGAACAATTGATGGTTTCAGAAACATGGTATGATGGTCTGAAGGAGTCAGTCAGATTGTCTGTAAAGATGAACAACAGTTTTATACAACTTTTGACTGTGATGGCAGTTATATATGATCAGTCATCTATTGCTTAGTAATTTTCTCATTTGATTATTATTTTATTTAAATTTTTTACGCTTTATGTTAAAGTGCAATCTTTCTGAATTTCTAACTATTAACATGAAGCATCCACTCACCTATTTTCTCTTTCAAAACCTGGATATCCTGAATCGTTATGTAATTGGTGGGTGTCCGACTCTGACAGCACTTGTAATCTGTTATAAAAGAGTTGAAAGGAGAGGTCAGAGGCCAAGTAGAATACACACTCACACATGCAATTGACGCATGCACATACATTGTTTAACTGTTTTTAAACTTTTAGTTGCTGTGTTTATCTTTATGTCCCTTTTTATACATAATTATTGTACAAACCCTAGTGGAGTATGCAACTAAAACTTAAAAAATCAAGGTATTGTCAAAGCAGCTTTGCAGTCCTGCAATGTAAACTATCCTCAAAAGGAGTATGTCCACATTTCAAAGGGTACTACGATCAAAAATGGTCCATGTGTTATAAATTGGGGGACATTACCTCAAAAGCTGGATGGTAAAGGGTTACACTTCAATACAAAACATTACAAGATTACAGTATATTAATACAGTTAGAAATGTATGCAGTCCACTTTTTCTATTTTTTCTATTTTTTTACTCCTGGGGGAAACATCCTGCAATTTCATAAAAGAAAGTTAACTTACATTTGAAGCCCACAAACATTAGCGCTCCAAGAAGCAGTAAACACAGCAACACCAGACCCGCTGTAATCCACCTGTGGAAAACTACTCAGAACATAATAACATTTTGTTGTAATTTACAAGTATGACATGTTTTGTGTGTCAGTTTTTTTTTTGATTACTTGCATTTAAGTATGTACCTTACCTAATTGGTATATTATCTGTCCTTTTTTTGTATTCACTGGAGGGCGTTTGATAGTCATGTATCTGTCAAGTGGAGGGTTCGGAGGCCATGCGGTGGTCGGGTTTTCTGTGACTCTTATTGGTCTGTTGGTTGCAGCTTTCTCTTTCTTCAACTCTTCTTTATTCTGCTCTCTTGAAACAGAGCCAAATTCGCATCCGTTTGAATTCTCCTTTGTTCTTAACTCAAGACCAAGTGTGTCTCCATTTTCATATGTGTCCTCATGTTCTGACCATTTGTCAGCATCCATTGCCATGTATTCCATATCATCACTGTCTGCTGCTGCTGCTGCTGCTGCTACAGGCTCCTCCATTGGTGAATCTCTTTGTGACTGTGTGATGTTTGTAGAATACCTTACGTACATCTGCCTTTTTTAGTGGGAGGGACTTGATGAGACCAATTTATGTCATTGGAAGTACCATACAAAACAGTGAACCGCCCTCTACCAACCTCCACTTATTACAATTTGTAACCATAGATTCATTCTCTTGTAAAACTGGATCAACAGGCAAAAAGGAGGGGCTGATTCCACCCCTGATACTAATGCAGGTTTATTAGAAGGCTTTATAATAATCTCTCATAGCTGATACATGTTATACAAACGGCATCAAGGAAAAACACTGTGTCAGCCCTGAAGGCACTGAGATCATTTCCCTTCAATTTGTATACAGAAGATAATTTGTTGAGATAAGAATAGAATGGAAGAACTAGGTGTTGTGAGATAAGAAGTCAACTAAACAAATACCCCCAATTATTCAAAGCTGTGGATTACATTGTTTTGGGGGCTTGTCCATGTTCAAAACCTAGAGTTTACTTTCTGTGGTGCTGATGAACAAATTCATCAGTGTTTCAGTTAATTTTACGGCCATGTTGCATTAAGTATTTTGGACTTTGATGCTGCTTTTTTCTTTCTTTGCACGTAGCTAGTTAAATTAATATGCATGTAGATGTACTGTCAGGGTCCACCAGATGCGTGTATGGGGAAAAGCCCTAACTGCTTGTATTATAAGTCATTAGCAACATTTTTTCTTAGCAGTTAAAATCTGAGATCAGTTAAGTAATCTGCACTGTCGAAGTAGCGTTTCCTGCCTGAAACGACACTGCTACGTAAGCTGGTGTTACATATTTTTATATAGCACTAATACACATAACATCTAGCAAAGGTTATTGAGAAATTTTGATTATTGTCCATACTTTGGGTACTACTGTTTTTGCAGACTTTTAAGGGCCCTATGATAGTAAAACCTTTTAAATATACAATTTGGAGTGTAACATTTGGAGACTCATGGCAGGAAGTATGTTAAGCTCTTTTGTTGTGGACAGTTGTTCATTTTATTCTGTTCATTTACAAAGCAAATACTACCGTGGCCTTACTTGTTTTCCTACCCTGTAGATGATTGATCTCTGGGTCAAAAGTGTTGCCCTCCTTTTCCTCCTCTCTCTCTTGCTGTCTTGTTTTTTCTCTTTTCTCCCTCACACAGTTCTGCTTGCCCCATACCTTCATCAGGTTTGAATTAGGAATACCTTCTTTCTATCTCTGCCCTCCCCCTTTCTGTCCATCAGTTTGGAATTAGGGTTTCACCACCCAGTATGTTTGAGTAGTCCAGCCTCTGTTATTTAATCTTATTCATAATGTCCTACAGATGGCTCACAGGCCTTCAGGGTTTATTGGTTGTGACTCTGGAACTCTGTTCTCCCTTTCTGCTCAGTCGTGTCCTCCCTTGTATGTATGTATGTATGTGATCGTATGGATGGGTCTGTGTTTTCCTTGAGGTCTTTTACTGCATGTGTCCAAAAAATCCAAAAAAATCTCTTGTAGTATTATACACATAGTTTAGGAATTATTTCCTGTTTTATTTGATTTGTGTCTTGTAAAAGTTATAGTAGGATTAAGCAGTACCACTGTTCTTTGTGTATCATAGACTCACCTACTGCTTTGTATTCAAGAGCAGTTTGACTCCCCTGATTTCTCATGTGAGCCATACTTCTAAGCACACCACTGTCTCTATTATCCTCAAGCCAAAATCAGACTTAATCTAGTGCTTCTATGCCCCAGTGCCAAGATTTTTCTGGATTTTGGAAAGTGGGGAATGCCTCTCCTTAGTTTGCATCCAGAAACTCAAAAAGTAACAGTAAAGCTCTTCAAAACCATTTTTACATCTTTATTCCAAAAAAAAAAAGACACCATTAGATATAATCTAAAAGCGTTACAGGTTAACAAAAAAGCAACAATCCAGTCCCTGGAACTCTGAGGAAAACTCATAATTTCTGTTGTCAGAATCACCCGGCCTCTGTCTGAGGGCTGTAGCTGGTGTTTGGTTCATCTTTCCTCCCCGTTGTGATTGAAGCAAGCAAACTAAGAGCCATAATAGGCTCCAGGAGCAGTAATTGAATAGAATAATAACAGGCTGTTAACACAGTTGTTAATTAGCGTCTGCTGATCCGTGCCTATCTACACAAAACAGCTTGGAGCCCATATATTAAAAAAGACTGAAAGATAAGAGGCAAATGGGTTTCTTTTCATTATTCACATGGGGTATGCCTCCCAAGTGAATGCCTTTTTAATGTCTATAAGAAGTGTGTGTGTGTGTGTGTGTGTGTGTGTGTGTGACATGGCTGCATGCATTGACTTTTATTTTCTCTAATATGACTCACTGTGTACATTCATGTAATTGTGGCTTCTATATTTCACAAACAGACTTTGATTGCTTTGTAGTTAAACTGCCAATTTTGGCTGTTTGAAGACATGGTTTCAGCTTCATGCAGCATGGCACCCAAAATGAAGCAATAGTTTAACATGCAGCCTGTTAATTAACCTGGGCAAAGTGCCCAAATATCAACATTACACAGAAAAACATTGTTTATATGAGTCACTAGTACCTCGGGTCAGGTGCCTTTAGACTTAAATCACTGGTCGTTGTTAGCACACAGTAGTAATCATGGATAATTAAAACATTTCTATGCAGTATTTTTTTTTTGCATGAAAAAAAACGTTTATTGGGGTATTTTTATCTTAACTTTTAATCAGTGCAATCATTCTTCTCTCCCTCTGCCTTAAACACAGAATGTGTATGTGAACATCAATCGGATCATGTCAGTTGGGAACCGGCTCCTGGAATCAGGCCACTACGCCTCCCAGCAGATCCAGCAGATCTCAGGACAGCTGGAGCAGGAGTGGAAGGCCTTCGCTGCAGCACTGGATGAACGCAGCACCCTGCTGGAGATGTCTGCCAGCTTTCACCAGAAAGCAGACCAGGTACAGACGCACGTAAATCATGCACAGTTCTGATGATATCAACTGACTTCCAATGGAAAACTCAGGCATCACTTCCATGCAAATGATATGCACGAAAAGACATTTACGTATCACCACATAATCATCTTGCACACATGCAAACATTTTTGGCTGATGCACTTTTAGTTTTTAGTTCTTTCATGCATACAGCACATACTGTATAAATAAGAGCTGCAATGGAGTATATTAGATAAATTACAGAATTACAGAGGCTGACAGGATTTTCAGTCACGTGTGCTTTACCAAATAGTTTAGTATCCAAACCTTTTTTATATTTAAGTTTTATATACCTTTTAAAGAAAAGTAGCCTACACTTAAAGAAAGAGGTCGGCAAAAACATTTACAATTTACAAGCACATGGGTTGCTTTATTCCTAATAGACCCAAAAGACCATTGAAATGATCAATACTGCTTTCCATTGTTTTGCTTACGGATGCAGTAACAATGCATTAGTCAGTTGTTGACACCTTTTGTTTGCTGAGTGGCCTGTTTTCTGTGCAGTCTTTAATGCTCAAAACATCCTTGTAAGCTATTGATATTTCTGTTGTCAATATTGGTGGAAATCTGTTTATAAAGACATGATATTGTATGTTTTCATGGTATTTCTGCAAAATAGTATCTATTCTTGGTTCACGTAGTTGCTGTGAAAGAAAGCACTCTTTTCTTTTTCAGAGTTTTTCATCCTAGAGGTAGGCTCCAGAGACATCACTTCTCCATTTTCCTCTTCCTAAAACAGAATAATAACTTTTCAATCATTGTTTAATCAAAGCGTTCTACAGAGTTCTCTGCTCTGCTGTGTTGATCTGCTCCCTCTCTCTAACTTCAGTCTCTCTCGTTCTCTATCCTTGTCAGCCTTCCTGTTTCCGACCATAACAGTTTTGATGCCAAACCTTTATGTAGAGTTAGTTTAGCTGACAGCCGATCAAGAGCTATTCTAATGCAAAGTCACTATTTTTCTTTTTTGTAATTGACTTATGATGAGAGTGTTCAGTATGGGAGCAAAATGTGCCTTAACTCTACATACTACATACTTACATACATTATAGCACATGATGTTAATAGCATGCAGTGTAGCAAATGCAAATCTAAATATGGAGTCAGTTGTCACTTGACAATCAAAACTGTTTCATAATTATTTTCATTATCTAGGATTCATAGAAACAGTCTGCTCAATGGACATAGCAGAAGAAAAAAAATAGAGGCTTGATAAGAATTTCAAATTTGACCTGTAATTTCAATAATGTCATTATAATGTCAATTTTATAATGTCAACTAAATAGCAGAGGTCCTCTGGGTTTTCCAAGGGTCTCTACTGTTTTAATAATAAAAGCCCTTTCATGCATACACAATGATTCCTGCATTTCACCAAGCAGCAACCTCCAGGGCTGAATGGTGAAGCTACTGTGAAGAACCAAAAGCTAGTCACCTGAGGCTGACTCCAAAAAGCCCACCCACTTTGCAGTTACTTTATTTTCTTCAGACATCTCAGAGAATACATCCATATTTTATACAATCCATCCAAATAGAATACAGTAGTATGTACTGTGGTATGATGTACAAATCAATTTTGCAGTTTCAACGGCTAAAGTTGAGAAGAGTTAAATCAAACACTTAGATGTCAAATAATTTCTAAATCTAGCTGACCGGTGGTTTGAGTGGCCATCCACATCTCATTTCATTGTGTATTCAGACAGAACACACTTCATTTGTATATAAGTGTATGCCTTTTGTGTGTTTTCTTTCTCCAGTACATGAGTAAAGTGGAGCCATGGTGTAAGGCATGTGGTGAAGGAGAGCTGCCCTCAGAACTCCAGGATCTGGAAGACACAATCCACCATCACCAGGGACTTTATGAGCACATCACAACAGCATACTCTGAGGTCAGTACACACAAACACTCACATGTGAGCATGCAAAACACCTACATTTATGCAAATGTGATTGCCATTTCTGCAGAACACAAAAATAGCACTGATAATTATCCAAATCATGTATGCAAAATACAAACACATGCCTTCAATACAATACAGTACAAACTCTCTTCATGGCCATCCATTTGTGTTTTCAAGTTTCATTTATTTACACTGGTTAAAATTTAACAAATGACATAAAATCAACAATGGAAACCAATGTATGCGGAGAGGGAAATAATCCAAAAGGGGCTTATTCATTGTTTCTAGGTAAATAATATAAAACAATACTTCGCAGAATCAAAGGTATATGTGACATGTAAAAATATATAGATAGATAATGTATAGCTCTTTATACAATGTCCAGATGTGAATAGTTGTTCCACAACTACTTAACTGCAAAATTTAGCAGCTGAGACTGAGATATTTTATTATTCTCAAATGAGATGCTTAAGAATAATTTTTTTGATAAGTCAAACTACACTTCACCTTTTACAGGTAAGCCAGGATGGGAAGTCCCTCTTGGACAAACTACAGCGACCTTTGACCCCAGGGAGTGCTGATTCACTGATGGCATCGGCTAACTACTCCAAGGCAGTGCACCACGTCCTAGACATCATCCATGAGGTGCTGCATCACCAGAGGCAGCTGGAAAACATCTGGCAGCATCGCAAAGTCCGTCTGCACCAGCGGCTGCAGCTGTGTGTCTTTCAGCAGGATGTACAGCAAGTAAGAGACGCATAAGCAATGTACAGCTCTAGCAAGACCTGCAGCTCTGTGTGCCTCCGCAGGTTTTGTTGTGCACAGATGGTCACACATGCACATCTACATTTACATGTACATTATAAAGGTTAAAGTAGAGATTGGAAAAAGTGATGTCACATTTTGTCACAATTAACTATTCTGCTAAGCCTGTCTATAGCTAGTCCACTTAGTAATGCAACGCACTGCCATATATACACATCAAACATTTTTTCTGAGAAGTATGATGAAAATAAAAAGGTTTTTTTTGACTACTAGTACGAATCTGAAATGTAGCATTATAAATACCCAGTTTTGATGAATTACTATTTCTGAATGGTTGTAAAGATCCAAGAAATATTTTATTCTATTTTATTGGTTTTCACAGAGTTTTTATTGATTTGCACAGAGTTGAACTGCAAACAGGGCCTCACAGTTCGACTCTGGCCAGTGGCTCTTCTGTGTGTAGTTTGCATGTTCTCTCCATGTCAGCGTGGGTTCTCCCCGGTACACCCACAGTCCAAAAACATGCAGCGGTGACTCTAAATTGTCCGTAGGTGTGAATGGTTGTCAGTCTCTATGTGTAAGCCCTGTGATAGACTGGTGTCCTGTCCAGGGTGTACCCCGCCCGTCACCCAATATCAGCTGGGATCGGCTCCAGCCCCCCGCAACCCGGGTTCAGATAAGCTGTTAAGGATAATGAATGAATAAACTGCAAACATTGCATACTTGTTAGCCAAGGGTGTGATATTTAGATATAATATAATCAGCTCTAGCTTGTTCAAAGCCTTTTTCCTACTTTTGTCCTGGGTTTTTGGAGTAAGAGTTTTCTATCTCTTTGTGAGTGTCTGGATGGCACAGCTCTGAGATCAAAACTACTGAGTTGGTGCATAGTGTCATCTCTGCATTTCTACCATTTCTGTGCCTCTCTTCCCCCCTCCCCCCTTCTCTCTATTTCCTTCCCTTTCTCTCTCTCTCTCTCCCCCTCCCTCTATTTCCTGCCCTTTCTTTCTCTCTGTCTTTCTCTATATCTGCACTTCCGTCTTTTCCGTCTTTCCCCTCTTCCATCCATTCTTTCATCACCCTTTTCTCTTGGTAGTGGTTACCATGGTGACGCAATTTACTGTCACATAAAGTGTCGAGGTTATTGTGCACGTGTTCAGATGTGTTTGTCCCATCAAAATATTCTCTCAGAGACCTTGAAAGCATCATGAAAATCCCTTTCATTACCCCACATAGAAACAGATGAAGTATGGCCATCTGTTTAATAGATAATAAGGTAATTATGTACAAAGATTTATAGCTAATCTCATCCACAGTGGAAATGTTGACACTTTGCACTGCTCTGGATTTCCTATTAGGCAAAACCTAATTGTCCACACTTGTGTAATTTAAACATGACAGACTGTAGATGGGGAAAAAGGGTAAAGAAAAGGGGGATGAGCAGAGAACATGACAGAGGGGTGAGGGAGAGAGAGATGACATCTATAAAACTACAGTAATGTTAATGTGATCAGAATACAGTCACGCCAGTCAATTGCACCCCCTACTGCTCAAACTGTATACTGCATCCTCACTGTGCTGCAGTTGTGCATATTTAAACTATGCATGTGTGTGTGTGTTTGTGTGTTTCAAGGTGCTGGACTGGATAGAAAACCATGGCGAGGCCTTCCTCAGTAAACACACTGGTGTTGGGAAGTCTTTACACAGAGCTAGAGCTCTGCAGAAGAGACATGAAGACTTTGAAGAGGTTGCACAGGTGAGTTTCAAACGTGCATTTTTATGAGAAAATAAAGCATGCATGTCTAAAGCATTCCATTGATATTTCACAGAATAGAGATGCTTAACCAACCAGGATTTCAGTACAGCTCATAAATATACTGGACTCTCATTTTAAATATACTTAATGTTTACATTTCAGAACACTTATACCAATGCTGACAAGTTGCTAGAGGCGGCAGAGCAGCTGGCCCAGACTGGAGAGTGTGACCCAGAGGAAATTTACCAGGCTGCCCACCAACTAGAAGATCGCATCCAGGACTTTGTGCGGCGTGTCGAGCAGCGTAAAGTCCTACTGGACATGTCTGTGGCCTTCCACACACATGTTAAAGAGGTGTGCATTTCCTCTCTCCTTGCCTCCCCTACCCTCCCCAACCCTAATGAGCCCTGTTTACCTCACTGATTTGACTCCTCTGTTTTACCCAGAGCTAAATCTTCTGCTACTAATACTTTATAAACACACGACCTGATCTGGTAGAAGGTAATCCATTTATTGATCACACTCCAGCTTTTCATCAAATGTAGGGATGGCAGTAAAAAGCTTGTCCTATTTTTGTCCACTATTAACAACTGACTCATTAGTGATTTTATGCTGTTGCCACATTTCACAATAAGGACATAACGTGACCATTTTAGACTGGATCTTACAATGACATTGGCAATGTTAGGGCCATTTCACCTTTCTTATATTTTTAGACATGTGACAGTTAGGGCTGTAGTTGCAGACAACTACCTGTTAATTAAAGACACAATTAACTAGAAAACCCCCCAGAGAATGCATATCTCACCAGGGCTGCACACTCCTTTAAATGTTTTTTTGATGATATAAGATATTAAGAGATGTTTAATCTGCATCAAGATCTGTGTCAGAATCCTAACAAAGTACTATTAATTATAGCTATTAGCCACTATCAGCATCATTATCATCAGGACTTAACCCACATGACGGAACTAAATGATCATATTTCGGTAGTGCAGCCTATTGGAGAAATGCTATCAAATTTCTGAGGTTATAGTTTATTTTTGCTTAAATTTTGCCGCAATTGCTGGGCTAAACTTTGTTAGGTTGTTATTGCAATTTATGTCAAACGGGTTGCACACACACAAACATGTCTTCTTAAATATCACAGAATTCAGAAGTTATGGCCAAAACCTGAAGTGCTCTATTCCTTTGCACTAAAAATTACAAATAATTTACGTTTTAAGTTATTGCTTTCATAGTGAGAGAAGTGAGATGTGTGTGTGTCTGTGTGTGTGGGTGTGTGTGTGTGTGTTTGCCTGCAAGTCATTACGCTCTCCCAGTGCAAACATCTGTGCTTTCCCTTCCTTCTGTAGTGCACTTGTGTTCATACAAATTAAAAGCAATCTGCCTCAATCTGCTTTCTCCTTCACTGTAATAATGACAATCAGGCCTCTAATTCCCCTTATTATAATTTACCTTATTTCTTTGAAAGGACAGGGCAGGGATCTGTGCATGCTGTGTGTCTGTGGTGCTTCTCACTGCACCACTCCCTTAATTCCTCTTGCAGTGTCGGTATATGAAAGTCACACGCTTCACATCTTTGACTGTCAAAATTAACCTCTCAACACTGACATAGCACTGAGCTCTGCACGTGTTAACACTACATCCTGTTTACACAGACTCATAGAGACCGTCAGAGCCATGGTGTTATTAATGAAGCTAGTCTTTAGTGTCCATATGGACTAATCTCCTTCATCCCATCTGTTAGCTCAGACTGGTGCAGGTCACTGTATGTGTGTGTGTGAGCCTGCACGTGCATGTCCTCCAGTGTGTGTATGTGTGCACGCATGAATACTCCAAAAGTCTTGCCCATCACCTCTTCGAGTTCTCTAGAAACCTTTGGATGCAGTCCAGCATGTTGAAAGGCAACAAACAGTTCACTGTGGAGACAGAGCATGAACTACATTGCAAGAGAGGGGATTAATCTACACTGATTGTTATGAAATAAACAGATAAAATCAGTCCAAAGGCATGATGTCTTAGCCATTTCAAATAATGTTGATAATTCTACATTAATGTCAAAAGGAAGGGGCAACCTGTGACTCATTATTAGAAAATGTCCCAAATATTTGTAATGAGCATGTAGCATGCTGGAGATGAAACCATGTTGCTCCTTCCACCTAACACTAACAGTACTGGTCTAGTTTGGCTTAATCTAAAAAAAAAAAAATGCTACCAGACTTTAATAATAAAGTCTGGTAGCATTTTTAATAACAACATTGGTTGTTCACAAAAACAAGTTAGCTCTTTCATCCACTTTCAGTTTTGGTTGCCAGACAACAGTGTCTATGTCTATACAGATGTCAGGTATATTGTAACATACTGTATGTTACTAAGTGGATGATGGTAACAATACCAAAAGTAGACGTGTTTTTGAGGAGGCAGTGTGGGTGTTAGACAAACCGTGGGTGCCAGGGTCTCTCTCCTGCAGCCTAGATACTGTGCCAGGGCTTTAGTACACTGAGCCAACTCACCCAGATGGCTAATCTGTTACAAAGATGACCATTCACAAAACACCAGCTTCAAGCAGAACTGGTTGGATTTAATTTCTGTCTCTCTTCTTCTCTCTGTCCGTTTGGCAGCTTGTCTATCGATTCCTACATCTGTGTTTAACTCACAGCGCTCTGTGTATCTGCCACACCCACTCAAGCATGTGTATTGACAGTTTAGTTTGATCCTGTTATTTTCTCTTCTCCTGGAGTGGTATGCTACATAAAGCTGCATTTTAACTGGCTTGCCTTTCCTGTCAATCATTGTCAGCTGTGGACGTGGTTGGAGGAGCTTCAGAAGGAGCTGCTGGATGACGTGTATGCAGAGTCGGTGGAGGCAGTGCAGGACCTGATCAAGCGTTTTGGCCAGCAGCAGCAGACCACCCTGCAGGCTACTGTCAATGTCATCAAGGAGGGAGAGGACCTCATACAACAGCTCAGGTGACTATTAACAATACATGCTACACTATTATCTATCTGCATTTTGTTAATATACAATATACACTGGGATAAGTCACCCTTCTGCCGTCGCTTAGCATATACTAACAAACTCTTTTTACACAAGTTTTATCCAAAATAGTTTAGAGTGACAACATTACAACAACATTCCTGTTTCATCTAAAAATAACAACATACTAGATACTAAAAGGAATGCAAAGCCCAAGGCCTGATTTGACATTTTTTCTGTGATCATTAGACAATCATGTGGTAGTGAGGTGAAAGAAAAAGCAATCCTTAAGCTAAGGAGAAAGATAGAAGGGACTTTCTTCAGCAGATTAAGTAAACGGAGAAGGAAAAAAAGGACAACATTTAGTTTTCTTTGACTTCCTCAGGGATGGGCTACATTTCTTACATCTCTAAATCTCCTGCATTTAACCTCTCTTCACAGAGACTCGGCCATCTCGAGCAACAAAACTCCCCACAACAGCTCCATGGCCCACATTGAGAGTGTGCTGCAGCAGCTGGATGAGGCCCAGGGCCAGATGGAGGAGCTGTTCCAAGAAAGGAAGATCAAGCTGGAGCTCTTCCTCCAACTCCGCATTTTTGAGAGGGACGCCATTGATGTGAGTAGGCAGGAGACGGAGGCTTGGTGATGATGAATATTTATTTTTGCTTTATCCTGTAAAGTTCAGGCAAATGTGAGCCTGTGCAGATGAAGCAGAGCAGTAACATATGGTGTTTGAGGGTGGAAGAGGGTTAGGAGACCAAAAAGGGGTGACAGTGGATAAATGGGCTCGCAAGTACAGTATAATATCTGAGGGGGAAAAGAGCTTCACTAATGAGCATCAGAGGTGGAATCAGAATCGATAAAGTTACATACAGGAAGAAGGTGGTGGATGAAAGGGAGAAGTTGGGGTGTTTATGGTTTATAAGAAATCAAAGGAAGATTGGAGGTAAAAAGAAACTGCAGTGAATTGATACTTTGACAAAAAAGTAGGGCAGATATAAATAGAAATGCACCACATTTCACTATTTGCGTTTTTTTTGTCTTATAATCGTATTAGATTTTTTTTAGAAATACTAAAAGATCAGTTACATGTGACAAAGAACACAATGGAAAATCCAAATGACTGTGAGTCTAAGCTGATGGACCGTTACACATTAAAAGGGAGGTTCAGTCCTGTAGTGAGGATTCCTGCTGGTTCAAAGCTTGGTTGAATTCACAGCAATACTCTCAGATGTGCCACATTAAAAGTATTTAGTTCCACTTGATGCATCTCATCCACTGACTCATTCCAATTTTGTTTCCCCCTCCCCAACCAGCAATTGGCTGCATTGTATCTGCTAATTCCTTAATGTCCCACTGCGAGAGTGAATGCTTTCCTCAGCTGGGGCTCAGCTACGATAACTGCTCTCTTAAAATATGTTTTATTATGTTACTTGTGATGTTTATCGTGGCTGTCAAATCAGAGCCATTGGACCATACTATGTTGACAGATGAATTACACTCAGTCGTACACTTAAAAGGATTTGAGCAGAGATACAGGGTTTTATTGATGAGGTAGTGTAACTAAAAAGGTTTGTGTGTATAAAAAATATTTTTTTCACACAAGCAGCTTGGCTCTAGGGACGGCAGTAGCGCTGTGCTAACAAATATTGTTTAATAAATCAATATCTGCTGATGTCATTAAATGTTGTAATATTGCTTGCCAGATAATGATGTCAAATGAGTGAAATGATCCTCTGACTTTTCCACCAGCACAATCATAGCCGTTACATTTGTGGTTTAGGGTGAACTCACTCAAAAACTATTGGATGGATTGCCTTGAAATTTGTCACACACATTCATGTTCCTTTACTGAATTAAAAGTACTATACCACACTGCAGAATTACAAAAGTATCTGCATAAAAATGTTCTAAATTTGAAAAGTAAAAGTACTCTTTATGCAGAATGGTCCCGCTCAGGTTGTTTTTAAACATGCATACTCATTTTAAATATATCATGTTTTTCATGTTAAATCTTTATCTGAAAAATAACTAGTAACTGAAGCTGGCAGCTAAATGTAGTGGAGTAAAAAGTACAATATGTACGATATGTGTGAAAAATACTCAAGTAAAGTAAAAGTACCTAAAAATGTTACTTAAGTACAGCACATGAGTAAATGCATTTAGTCACAGTCCACCACTGCTAGTAAGCAAATGTTAGCATGCTAACATGCTAAACTATTAGTACAGAAAGCATTTGCTTTACCTTTCCTGTTATTGTCAGCTGGACTTTCTAGACACAAAAGCATGCACTGGCTGCACATTATGCACGGTGTGGAAGTGTGTGGTGTTCTATCACATGTCTGCTCATGAATTATTTCTCCTCCACTGTGTGCTGATAGACGGTTTGCGGTAGGCTCCAAGTCTTTTGTGTCTGTATTGTAAAGTCCAAAAGAACAGATAAGTCTCACTTTAGCTCTGCATGTCAAGTCAGGGAATGGTGGTGGATCTGTTAATCTCTCATGTTGAACACTGAAGTACGCCCACACATACACACACATAGACAAAGGATTAATATGACACAGTGCTCGAGCATGAAGATGGGTGGAGGAGGCATTTGTCTCCCTCCACTCCCTGCTCTCTCACACACACACACACGCACATGTGACACTCCCTCCTCGCTTGATTGGGGGTGTGTGTTCGAGGTGAGGGCATGGGCTGAGGTGAGACCTGCACTTGTCTCACGCTGCTTTCTTCTCTGACGATAAGCTCTGTATCAGTGCACACCACAGAGGACAGAAAAGACGTGGTCAAAGAGGAGACTTATCTCTTCTGTAAGTTAGTTCCCACAGTGTTGGTAGCTGAGGGAGATGATCTTTTTGCACAAAGAGGACATTTTACTCAACTGTAAAAGGAGAGGAGGCCGGAGTGCAAATGAGTGCCTGGTGAGTTTTTACATTGTTGCAAGATTTATAAAATAAGAATAGTGGATAGAGAGGGTATTAGATGATTCTGCTATGGAATGCTTAACAAGATAACTATATGTGCTACTATAGCCAAGAAAGTTGAGTACACACAGGAGACTTTATAGCAGGGGAATTTGTGAAAATCCAAATTCCTGGAGTGCCTTGTCATAAGTCAAGCACGCTTGTCTGTGTGAACACAGAATGCTCTTTATTGCAGAAGAGGTTTACCTTCGTCTTTGTATACACATATTAGATTATAGAAAAACTTAAAAGCCAAACAACCTTTTAGTCCTTTTGGGATTTGTGGTTTCACTCATTTTGTCTTGAGGATACATTAAAGGCCATTATTGTAGCGCACGCACTGAGTTTTTGTCAGCTCCACAAACAAGATCCATAAGAGTAATGGTTCATGGTGAAACTGCAGTTTAGTGTCAGCTGGTGTTTGGAGGTAAACCTGGTTATAAACACTGATAGCTGCTTGGTTCCCTGTGGCTCAGACTTCACTGTTCGTACCATAAGAATAAGAGAGAAGCACAGTTCACTCTAGTAAAAAAAACAAGTTCTCTTAACTGCAAGAGACAAAAAGTACTTCTGAGGCTTTGTTTTGTTTGGAACAATTTATATGAACGCCCTGCTCATGCTGTGATTATTAAACTGTATTAACTAAGTAGAGTTTTACTTCACACTTAAAACAGAATTTTTCTGCTGGCATTTAATTTATTCTAACTTTTGGCAGAAATTGGCAGCTATTCCCTAGTTGGCAGCTATTCCCTAATTTTCCCTAAATATTGTCAAAACAAACTACTTTTAACTTTTGTTTCTGTCAGGGTGTCAAAGAACCAATTATCAAACTGCACAGACAGTTTTGTACATGTGAGCAAAGCTGGAGCAAAACCTTAAAAAATACTTTTGTACTTTTCTATCAATTATTTAATTCAGACACGAGTATACAAAATATGCATCATGTTGTTGTTATGTAGACTATTTATTAATCTAATTACTGGAAAACATGCTGGATTGTAATATATTGTTATGGAGATATGAAATCATCCATGTCTGAGATATGGATGAGATAGCAGTCTCTGAATTGAAGAGGACAGCTGCCAAAGCATCTCATTTTCATCTATGCACACAGATCAAATTTTACCACTGTTGTGAGCGACTGCATGACATATTCCCAATACTTCCATGAAACTCTCATAGACGTCCAGTTGTCAGAGCATGAAACTCCACACGTCTCAAATTGACACTTTTTTGTTTTACGTTGGATTATAAGGTTACAGAACAGCTGAATGTGGGACAGAAACTAGGTTCCAAACTTCTGCCCATGTTATTAAAGTAGCTGAGAGCATGCATGTTGAAATCATATCTGGTTTTTTTTCATGAATGTTTGAGTCAAAGTTTTGTAATTTTCACTCTTGAAATTAAGATATACCCTCACATCACACCAGGTCCTCCCCCAAAACAACTGTGGTTCAGTATCAGGATCCTCTCCATAACATTTTTTCTTTAAGCACAATATTGTAAAGCACTACGGTTTGCTGTTTTCGACAGTTTCACTTTTTACCAGAAATACTGCTCTCACTCACAAATGACCTTAACCCTTCATGCAGATGATATTAAATGTCTTCCAGTTTTTCAACAGCACGCAGCAGCAGTGCCAGCATGAATTACGTGAAACAACACATCAGGAAATGGATCATTACATTTAAAGGACAGCTATGATACAATATACTTACACAAAAGGGAACATTATAAATGAAAACTGTTTTCAGTGTGAATGATAACAGACTGTTATTTGAATCACTGTAAATTAAATGATAAAAGCCTTTGCTGCTATTTGATCCTTTATAATAACTTCAAATGCCCAAGAGCATGAGGTGGGTAAATCCTGAAATGAAGTGAGTTTGTTTTCAAAATTATGAAAGAAAAAAAAAAACACAGACAGACAGAGTTGGATGGTGCCAGGATCAAGGTGCCCCTGGTATCATGATTCAGTGTGTGTGGGCAGTCAGAGACAAGCACTGACATCTCAGTACATCTGCTTTACTAGCCATGCATCACCAATGTAATATGTTATCCGTTACTATGACAGTCAGCTCAGGGTGTTGAGTTACAGCCATTAAACCGTCTGCCTGGTATTCTAAAATTCTCTTGATCATAAAATTGTACAGATAATCAAATGGCTCTTGCTGTGCGTTACTGTCCTTAGATTGCTTTAAGTCATCTTGTTGTTTTACTAGTGTAATATTTGCACCATGACACCCTCTGCTGTGTTCTAATTCGATCAAGGACCGTTGTCACAAAATTATTTCATTAAATCTTTCTCTTCCTCCATTTCTTTTTCTTTTTTACTGTGAGATAAAGTCTAAAATGCAAATTCAAAGTGCAAAGCTGTTACTACAAATTTGATTTTGTAATTGTGTTTCTGTAATCTTTTACGTATTATAGAGTTAATACTTCAACCTGTCTCACGCCTTCTGTCCATGTCCTTCCCCCTCTCAGATCATCTCAGACCTGGAGTCATGGAACGAGGAGCTGTCCCAGCAGATGAGTGACTTTGACACAGAGGACCTGACGCTGGCTGAGCAGAGGCTCCAGCACCATGCAGACAAGGCGCTTACTATGAACAACCTCACCTTTGACGTCATCCACCAGGGACAAGAGCTGCTGCAGTATGTCACAGAGGTCCAGGCTTCTGGTGAGTGAGGGAGCAGAAACACTGAAAAACCAGCGATATACAGCATGTAGGTTACAGTACTCACATGTGGGAAGATGAATATGTTAGAACCACACATTAATGCGCACAAAAACAAGATTCTTGGTCTCTGTGAGAAAGTGTAGAGAGAACAAATCTACATAGTGATATGCAAAGAATCTGTCTGTGCCGTCAGCATGCTACATTGACGGTTACCTTAATGGTAGAAGAGCTTCCTCTGTCTCATGCCTCAGGACAATAATTATTTACCACGTCCAACCTCGCAGCTAGCACCACGACTGCACACAATACTCTGATAAAATGCAGGACTAAATTATGAGTATGGATTATGCCAATGATATGTTTTCATGAAAGATTTGCACTAAAATGGCTTTCAGACATTGTTCAGTCTGCTTTCACAAGATCAGGATTTCACAGTCTGCATGGCTTTATGTTATTAAGAATATGAGCTGTTCATTCAATCTATGAATAATTTTTAAAGTGGCAAATCCGTAGCCTTCCTGCAGTCTATTTAATACATGTTGTGAAGTACATTCATTTACATCTCCCTTTAACTCCACATAGAGACTTTAGATTCAGCATATGGCAAAGATATATGCAGAAATGCTAAATACCTCTTTATTCAATACCCATTTACTCTTGTCAATTACTCTACTTTTCTCTCATTTTGGCTAATCTCTATTAACACTGCTTATTAATTCAATTATATGAAGCAAAAAGCTCATAAAAAGCTAATTTGTTGTCTGATGATTGCATTTCACCTAATGTGTTAGCCCTCATTTGCTCTCTACACAGATTTATTTTACCTGCATTCAATTCTATTCTGCTCAAACGTTATTGGTTAATACTACTCAGACTACAAACAGGAACCAGGAGATTCCAATGCCAACATCTTTCATGTTGTATGCATTTTCCATATTCATATGCAGATATCTGTTAATAGAAATTATTGAGTGAATTACCGGGTCACAAGAAGGACATAAACATACATTATGTAAAATTGTTTTAGGTATGATGATAAAATGTCTGTCGTGTGCAGGTGTGGAGCTGTTATGTGACCGAGATGTGGACATGGCCACTCGAGTCCAGGACCTGCTGGAGTTTCTCCATGAGAAGCAGCAGGAGCTGGACCTGGCAGCAGAGCAGCACAGGAGACATCTGGAGCAGTGTGTCCAATTAAGGCATCTGCAGGCTGAAGTCAAACAGGTACGTACTTGAAGAAGAAAAGGACAAGAGAGTTCAACAAGGAGAGACAATGACACAGCACTGATTGGAAGGTGTAGGTAGGATTTTGAAAGCACTCTAAAAAAAACAGTTATAAAAGAGCTTGGCTTTTAGCTAATGAAAAAATAATCCCTGTGTTAAAGTCACAGAGTCTGGTTTTTAAAACTACAGAAAAACGTGCTTTTTTCATTGAATGACTAATGTTGTGATCATATGACATGTGGAAAGCCATACTGACTGAAAGACATACAATTGATTGCTCCGCATACCATGATGTTACAGCAGAGTGTATTGAAGCTACAGTATGATCTGTCTGTACATGACCATGGGTTGATGACTCATCCTGTATCAACAATCTCTCTCCCTCCTCTTTTGGTCTCGCTCTCGCTGTATTTCTATCCGTCTGTATATATTTCTGACTTTGGGGAATAGTCTGAGTGGTAAAATTTGGTTGAAGAAAAAGGAGATAAATGGAAATTCAGGGCAAAATAAGGCAAATGGGCCAGAGAGAATATGGTTGGATTGAAAGGGAAAGAGATAGAATTGCAAAGTTTATTGTTGTGTCAGTGAAGAGTGTGTCAGCTAGTGATTCTCTCCAAATATTCATTCAGTAGTTGAATACAATCACAGCAAGAAAACTGTGAATTTGCAATGTAGCCTAGTGATGTTTCAAACCAAAACAAAAACAAATGGAGCCAATTTTCATAACCAGGCTTGTTATCATAGTGATACTGCTGAAAAACAACAGGCTTTATGTTTCAACTTGCATTAGAGTTAATGAAAAATGGAATAAATGTGGTGGCAGATATGAAATTGAAACTAAAATAAGCAAAATGATACCCAGAGAGAACTGCTGCAAAACACTTGAGCAGTACACTGCAATTGTTTTGAATGGACTGATCTGACAGCGAGATGATAGTGAGATGCCAGTATGATGCTGGTGTTATTATTACTCATCTACCCACAGAGCGGCTATGCTATATATACAGCAGTGGACTGTAACAGAAATTCATGCATTTCTGTGCAGTTAATAGTGATTTATAAATGTCAATCTTAAGCTTTGGTGTCTGTTTTTTTTTTTATTCTTTAACACAATTTCCAGCACACATCATAAAGAAATGTACAGGGTTGATTTTTACATATATTTCTGAGATTACAGGGAAAAAAACAACTGCTTCTGCCTTATTTTCCCCTTACAAAGCCTGGCTAGTCAACCCCCTGCACTAAAATAATTGCAGCCCTGTGAGACTAAAATTGGACACAACCACAATCTGGTAATTGTAGCCTGTATGTTTCTGCTGCTGATGTATTTATAGATATCATAGCCTTTCAGTCCTGACCAGAAACTGCTACGCTACAGTTGCTATTGTGTGTTTTAGCAATTCATTTCGTTTGGCCTTAAATGTCCCAAAGTGAGGAGTTGTTATTTGTTAGGGCTGCTTTCTGTATGCCATAATGAAATGACACAGTTTGAAGGAACAGTTCACTTTCTAACCCTGACAACAATTGATTCGATTTTTTTATGCATGTTTGATTTTGGGGTGAACTGTCCCCTTAAGAATAACGCTTGTGAATAGAGCAAAATTAAAAGCACCCTTAGTGTAGCTAAGTGGTGTAAATGTAGTGGTATGATGAAATATTGGAATATATTATTAAATCTAATGGCATGCCATACCATACTCATGAATCACACATGTGCTCATTATATCTTGTGCTGCAGCTGTTTGTTAATGCATTATGTCATGATAAAGTACCACTCCTCTGATATTCAGCAGTAAACACTCATACTTGTCCTGCCTCGGGACATCGTAAGTGCAATGGAAACATAGGCTCTGTTGAAGGTGCTGAAAAACAGGAGCCAGAGTTGTGTTGCATCATCACTTTTATAGCCAAGCTTCAGTTGCAGTTCTGCCCATCACCCACACAGCAGGTGTGCTTGCTGAGTCAGAGGGAGAGAGAGAGAGAGGTGTCTTTGACAGACTGTGTTTAACATGCCCTTTGGCTAGAACTAGGCCAACAAAACTATGAGCAAATGGGATTTTGTGTGCAATGCAGTGTGTGTGGTAGCTGAAGAGATTATGTGCCAAGGGGAGAGCTTACACCTTTTTGAATTGATTGGTCCATTTATGAGATTGATTGATTTTTTTGAAAGATGTTTTCAGAGCAAATTAGTACAAATAAGTTCAACCTTTTATTTCAAATAAAAAGTAATTAATAACAAAACTCTTTGTCTGTCTGTGTGTGTGCTGTGTGTGTTTTAGGTGCTGGGTTGGATCCGTAATGGCGAGTCCATGCTGAATGCTGGTCTGATTACAGCCAGTTCGTTACAAGAAGCCGAACAGCTGCAGAAGGAACATGAACAATTCCAACATGCAATAGAGGTAAATAAAAAAATATATATATTTATCACTTTGCTCCTCCTGCTCTCCTTAAAGCCTCTTGATTTATGGAGAATCTCAGAACAGCATGTTGGTGCCCATGAGCTTTTCAGTTGCACCTTTCTTTTCCTCCATACATACCCCAATCCCTGTTTTCCTCTATCTCCTTCCATCACTTTTTCTTGCATCTTACATCTCTGCATGCTCCATTCTTCTTCTCCCTTTTCTCTTATACTTTACAACTTCTTCTTCACCTCTGCTGTGTTGCCCTTCATTCTTCAACCTTTTGCCTTTAAAAAACTCATCTCTGGTTCGTATACGTCTCTACCTCCTCCCCTTCTCATAGCAAGTCGCACATGAAATGGAATTATGAATAAGTTATACCTCTACCTCTCCATTCCTTCTCCCTCTGCTTGCTTTTTCGTCTTTATTTCCTCTCTCTTTACTACTGATTATGCAGGGTGCATTTCTTTTGAACTCTATCGAGTCTGGCTCATTTTAATGCAGGTCTGTACCTGACCTACTTCTACAGAGCTCACATACACACTCACACAAAGATGCACACTCAGAAGAAAGCTGTGTTTATGATTATTGCTTAGGTGAGACTTGAATTTTAAAAAGCATGCCATAACTGTAGTCCCTGAAACCTATAATGGGTCCTGCGTGGTGAGGAAAGAGCAAGTGATATGTCCTTCTTTACAGCACTCAGGTGCTGCAGACATTACTAAAGGTGGATGGAAAGCCTTTATTCATCCTTTATCTCTTTCCTTTCCTGTAGTGCTCTAAGTCCAGCAAGGAGCAAAAGCCTTGTTCTTAGGCTAACCTATATGCCACAAAAATCACCAGATACTGTCCTTTTCTACCTCCCTATCTCATTTCCTCTCCAGAATGCTCACTCCAGGACAGTCTTCATAACACAGCGATAATCATAATTTATCTAGCCTCTCCCCTGTTTCTCCTCAGTCCTCCACCAAACTGCCCTGCAGGGTCAAACAGGAAGCTAGGGCTGTATTTTCAAAACAATCATTGTGATATAGAGATTCCTAGAACTCTTGAATTTCATTGTTGTTGTTTTTTTTGTTTTTTATCTCATCCTTATCCCCCATGCAGAAAACCCATCAGAGTGCGCTGCAGGTACAGCAGAAGGCTGAGGCTTTACTGCAGGCAAACCACTACGACATGGATATGATCAGAGACTGTGCCGAAAAGGTTTGCTCTCCTACATTTTTATTCATCTCTTAAACAAAATGTAAATGTAAATGCCAGTGAAGTGGATGCTATTTTAAAGCTACAAGTGGTGAAATGATTTTTTGTTGTTTGACTTGAAGGTGGCGGACCACTGGCAGCAGCTGATGCTGAAGATGGAGGACCGTCTTAAGCTGGTTAATGCTTCTGTGGCCTTCTACAAGACCTCTGAACAGGTACGTGTGCTTGTGTGTGTGTGTGTGTGTGTGTGTGTGTGTGTATGGGACTGATTGCCTACAGCACAACAAACATAGGCTTTGAGCAAAAATGTAAAAGAAAAAAAGGATAATGGGATAATGGGAAAAAAAGGATAATGAGCATAATTAAACAATTGCTCTCATTCATTTATTCAGGTTGCATGAAGGTCTGGAGCAGGAGAAGGTCATTGATTTCATGCAATGTATTTTCTCTTTTTCAGGTGTGCAGCGTGTTAGAAAGCCTGGAACAGGAGTATAAAAGAGAAGAAGACTGGTGTGGCGGGGCTGATAAACTGGGCCCGAACAGCGAGTCAGACCACGTCACTCCCATGATTAGCAAACATCTGGAGCAGAAAGAAGCTTTCCTCAAGGTGAGAAAGAATAAGTTATTTCAATTTATATTTTGAAAAAACATCACTTGTTATTTTTGTGATTATAAGCAAATTTTCACTATTTTATGAGTCCGAAGGATATTATTATTATTATTGACCCTTCAAATAACATCTGTTCTCATCCTGCACACTTACAGGCCTGTACGTTAGCCAGGCGCAATGCTGACGTCTTCTTGAAGTACCTGCACAGGAACAGTGTCAACATGCCTGGCATGTTGTCCCACGTCAAGGCTCCAGAGACTCAGGTTAAGAGTAAGTAAATGGGTCAATAATCACCTCTCATCTGTTCTGCATCTTATCTTGACAAATATGTTAATCATGTTATTATTAGCTTCTTTTTCTTTTTCTATTCACACAATTATATTTATCCACAGAATGATAATGTTCAATATTTTCCTGAATAATGCTGATGTACAGTAATACATATCTTTTTCTATTATTTATTTTTTTTGCGCCTGTTTTATCATCAGATATCTTGAATGAGTTGCTGCAGAGAGAGAACAGAGTGCTCCACTTCTGGACCATGAGGAAGCGGAGGTTGGATCAGTGCCAGCAATATGTCGTTTTTGAACGCAGCGCCAAACAGGTGTGTCCTTATGATTGCGTGTGTACTGTACTTTGTTTGTGTATGCCCATGCAAAAAAAAGCACAATTTGGATATAAGGCTAGGCATATTGGTACATTGTATCAGTCAATTCACTACAGACAGAATAGGTAGAAATAATCTGTCTCCCTTTTAGCGATTGGCTCCTGTTTGTATTGGAACTAAATCAACGAGTTAACTTGTCTCACTTCGCAGTCATCTGCAACTTCCATCTTGAGTTGTCCCTTTTTTTAAATTAAGCAGTCTGTTTTTCTTCTTAATGATACATTTCATATATACTGGAAATGATGTAAGCTACAAGACATTTGCAACAATGACCGTCTCAAAGACAGCTATCATTATGTGGCCCAGTACATTTAAAGACTATGTTTATTACAGAGCATTGCCAAACATAAGTCTGCAACTACTCATTTTTACTCCTCAGACAGGACTGAATATTTCAACCACTAGCATTTTTATTGTTAAGTTTTTCTGTGTTTTAGGAGAATAAGAGAGCTGAGCTAAGATGATAGGTCAAGTCATATGAACACTTTTTTTCTCAATCAAACATGTCTCCATTGTTGGATGCAAGCACCTGTGAGATGGACAGACTTTGGATATTACTATTTCCAGTAGCAGTCAACATGTCTTTAACATTTGAAGTGTTTTATTTTAAAGTGACTTTGACTGCTGGAAACTCAAATCTGTGGCACTTAAGCTCTTTACTCTGTCTTTGTGAACCAGGTCTAAGGCTGTTTAAACACAGACACTTTGCTCCCTCTTGTGGTGTTTGGATAACACAGCACTTCACACAGCAATGCGCTTAGCCAATAAAATCAGATGACATCATAGATGTTTCTAGGACATGGCTATTCTAGGGCGATCCAGGTTTTATCCCCAGGGCCCAAATGCTTTGTGGTCTCACAGTTTGACTGGACCAGTTCTGCCACTACTGGTCAGGGACAGCAGGCCCAGTTAAAAAGTACACAGATATTGAAAAAGAATAGAAACTACTTTAAGTAGGACTGTTGGACACAGTCCTACTTAAAGTAGTTTCTATTCTTTTTCTATTCTTTTTCTGAAGAGTTTGTAAAAGATCTAATTCCTATATCATATTATTGTGTCTAATAAATAGTGAATTATGGATTACACATTTCCTAATCCTGAATTACCATGCATGTGATCGGGGACATAATTCCTAAAAGTAAACTGTACAGTGGGAAGCACTGATCCCTGATCAGTTCAAACAAAGTAAGCAAATGTCTCACTCTATAGGAGAATATTTGGGGGGATGTTGGTGGGTTTAAGTATATGGACTACCCCTCGTTTTAATGTTATTGTAGTTACAAGAGTTTCAAGTGTACCATGTTGTACTGGCTCTTCAGATTTGTATAGTTAATAGAGATTGTGTTAAATTAAGTAACCAATCCCTGGAGTGTAGATTTACTCACTTGTGATTGGTTGTGTCCTCAGGCCCTGGAGTGGATCCATGACACTGGGGAGTTTTACCTGTCCACACACACATCCACCGGCTCCAGCATCCACCACACACAGGAGCTGCTGAAAGAGCATGAAGACTTTCAGATCACTGCAAAGGTATGTATGCATTTATATTTTTTTGTTTATCCAATACTTTGTAAAAAGAAGATGGGAAGGACACAAACTGTATGTGTGTGTCTTTGTGCTTGTTGCTTTGCTCGTTGTGCTTTGTGTATGTTTGCACAGTCCTGTGCTCTCCTGTGAGGCCCATTCCCAGGGCAGTGTATTGTCCCGTTTTCTCGTTGCTGTGTCACTGTTATTGTGTTAGAGAACAAGCTATTGTGTCCATCAAGCAACACACTGATTCCCTCTCTCTGTCTCTCTCTTATCTACCTTTTCTCCACCGACACTGGCTCTCTGCGGACACCTCTCTTTTCTCTCTATCCCCTCCCTAAATGTCTCTCTATTGACAGCAAACCAAAGAGCGGGTGAAGCTGTTGATCCAGCTGGCGGATGGGTTTTGCGACAAGGGCCACGCCCATGCCCTGGAGATAAAGAAATGGGTGTCCTCAGTGGACAAACGCTACAGGGACTTCTCTCTCCGCATGGACAAATACCGAACCTGCCTGGAAACGGCACTCGGCATTTCTTCCGACTCAAACAAGGCTGTGAGTGCAAACCATTTAAAATACGAATCAAAGAAAATATAGATACCTGTTCTATTGTGTTTTGAGAAATGTATCTTATATACTTTATCCTAAAACCTTGAATTGATGTACTGTAATGAAAGAACATAGAGAGTTACAGTCCATGTCTGGCACAGGTAACAGTAATAAGGACATAACTTTGGCCTCTATTCTTTATAGTGTGAGATTAAAACAATGTTTTATGTGATGAATTTAACAAACTACCCCCTACTTTAATTGCCTTCTTGTTTTAAGAATATGAGCTTGCACCAGGTGGTCAGATGTAGATAGATATTGGAGGCTGTCATGTCTTTATTTAAACACCAGTGTGACAGTGCTTTTTAATGAGCTGGTGCTAAGAGAAAGCAAATAGGTCACACGTTGGTGTGTTGACTAGTGAATGACCTCCGTGCCTGTTATGCACAATATAAAAGCCTCTGTCTCCTTTTCAGAGTAAAGAGCTGCAACTGGACATCATCCCAGCCAGTGCCCCAGGGTCAGAGGTCAAGTTGAGGGATGCTGCTCATGAACTCAACGAGGAGAAGAGGAAGTCAGCACGAAGGAAAGAGTGAGTGCAGCAGACATTTCCCTGGCATGTTCTTTCCTGATCGACAGCTGATGTTCAGCATCACAGGTTTCCTACACAGGCCTGGAAAAATGCCTGGATGAATAATTCAGTAATTTCCTGAAAAACATATTATTTTTCAGTCCATTTAAGATTTTATAGCCGCGGCCAGGCTTGCATTTCAAATTGTTTGGGTTAAAAATAATGTGGAGTTTAATGTCAAATTACCCAGAGAACATGAGCACATCGTAGCCAACGCCGAAATCTTCAAATCCAATCGAGTGTGTAAACAAATGGAGATGGAATTTATGGTGCATGTGAGAGAAAGCAGAGCAGTAATGTGCCTTATGAGCATTTATCACAAAAGGTTTCAGTGTTCCTGATGTTGTATGGAATTGGTTTTAAATGGTTTATGGGGGAAATTCATACAGGAAGGAGCCGGTGAACAGCCTGTAAATTACAGTACATATGTCCACAAGCCATACGTGAGCCATAAGCGAGCTGTAATGCATCCACATAGAGCAGCAGTGCTACCACAGTAGTTACAACTAATGTAGAGTGAAATGCTTAGTATTTTCTGTTTTATTGCTTACATGCTATACTGTACTCACCACAGGTCAACTGCAGCACCTGAGTATGTTCATTATTGTCTCCCAATGTGCGTATCTTTTCAGATTTATAATGGCTGAGCTGATTCAAACGGAGAAAACTTATGTCAGAGACCTACGGGAGTGCATGGATGTAAGTACTGTAGCAAACAATCACACACAGACATCAGTATTTACCTTTTTTTTTGTATGCACAATTCAGTGTTTTCTGACTCTGAATGTAGTCATCTTCATTGCCCCCTCTGCTATTTTTTCTTTTTTCTTTTTTTTGTGGTTCTTGTTAAAACAGGTTGCATTTAACATTTTTTTCTTGGTTAGAATTTTCTTCTTCAGATATTTCAGTGGGTTATTTACACTGTCTCCGTCATTAGCAGTGAGAGGTTTAATAACTTTTCAGTACACTGTTAACTAATACATTGTGATTAAATCTCTGACTTCAAGCAAAGGAGACAGTTTGTGGGAGTTTTCCTATGAACCTATCCATCTACGGGTGTGCAAAATGTCTGGGTGAAATAGTATGTGATGTTGTATCAGATGTCTATAAGTCACAGTAGTTAGTACAGGGTGATTGTACAGTGGTGTATAATTGTGCTCTGGTGTGTCTGTGCGTGTGTGTGCAGACCTACCTGTGGGAGATGACCAGCGGTGTGGAGGAGATCCCTCCTGGTATCGTCAACAAGGAACACATCATCTTCGGGAACATGCAGGACCTCTATGAGTTTCATCACAAGTCAGTAGAGCAGTGATCTATTACATTTTATATTATTTACCATCAGCATCTGCGAATGTACTGAATATACAAAATGTTTTCTACAGCTTCTGATTGTTACTATTTTAAATCCATCTGTCTCTGTAGTATCTTCCTTAAGGAGTTGGAAAAGTATGAGCAGCTTCCGGAGGATGTCGGCCATTGTTTTGTGACTTGGGTAAGAGATTGACAAGTTGTCTTTAATGTTTCAGTAATTATTTATGTTTCCGTTGTCATTAAACTTCATCAGCCTTTTTGTCTTTATGAATAGTTTAAATACTAAAGAAATATACAGTACACTAGACAGAGTAATACACATATTTCCTAATGTTGTTGTTTTGCATCCAAGACGATCTTGATAACTTGTGAGTAAAGTACTGGTGTTATTTTACCTGCTCAGGCTGATAAGTTCCAGATGTATGTAAACTACTGTAAGAACAAGCCTGACTCTACTCAGCTCATCCTGGAACATGCTGGACCCTACTTTGATGTAAGTAACTACCAATGGTATGACAATTAAGGAGTATACGTTCTGATATTAGAGATAGGTTGAGTGATTTTTCTTTCATTTTTAATATGTTGTAATCCAACTGTCTGTACTGCACATGAACTAGAATAGTATAGATCGTAGCTTCTTTAGAATAGTATAGATTGTATCTTCTGTGAGTAATGTGTCTGTTTCCCTTTCCTGATTTGCAGGAAATCCAGCAGAGACATCGTCTTGCCAACTCCATCTCCTCTTACCTGATCAAACCAGTGCAGAGAATCACTAAATACCAGCTCCTTCTCAAGGTACACAATGCCTTAAATTAAACAGAAAGGATGTCCAGCCCTTCCTTTACTCACTTACATTCAGTAGGAAATAATTATTTTTGAAAAATGTGAATGTGTTCTTTACTTTTACAGTAAAATCTCACTGCAGGTTTGTCTCTGTTATGCTCTTCTGTTGTAGGAGTTGTTGACATGCTGTGAGGAGGGTAAGGGTGAGATAAAGGATGGTCTTGAAGTCATGCTGAGTGTCCCCAAAAGAGCCAATGATGCCATGCACCTCTCGATGCTGGATGGTGGGTATACCCACACACACTGTTAGTCATTTGTACAACTATTCATTGAATGTGTTCTGATGTTTCCCATGAATTGAGCTTTCACTTTGCTTTTGTGAATGTAATCATGCCACACACACCTTCAACGCAAATTACTCAGCTGTGAGTCAGCAGGAACTTAACTCAACTTCCTTTCATTTTACACCCACAAACAATATTTGTACATACTGTACACACACACAGACAACCCCTAATGGCTCATTTCCTCGTCTCCATTTGTTACCTCAGGGTTTGATGGGAACATTGACTCCCAGGGAGAATTGATACTTCAGGAGTCCTTCCAGGTTTGGGATCCAAAGACTCTGATCCGGAAGGGTCGTGACAGACACCTCTTCCTCTTTGAGATGTCCCTGGTCTTCAGCAAAGAAGTCAAAGACTCCAACGGGCGCAGCAAGTACCTGTACAAGAGCAAGCTCTTTGTAAGTAGTGTACTGTTAGATCCGCCTATATTATTTCTGTTCTTTGTTATTGGCTATGACAGCAGAGAATGTGAAGTCTGCATCCACAAACTATCACATTATATTATATACTTGTTATTTTAGTTGTAAATTTCAGTGTATTTATTACGGCTTGTGTTGCTTATAGACATATGTTAGATTCAAGCCAAAGCGAGTGCAAATAATGCTGATAAAGCCAATCATCACCTGGAGAGGCTCTCTGTATTTCCCACTACTATCAAAGTTGTGGTGTGTGTGGTGTCTGTGGCAACCTTCCCATGCTGGCGCAGCAGAGGTGATAGTAGTTTCTCTAGTGTATGCTCCAGTTAAAAATAGAAAATCTGAAAAGAAAAAAAGTAAATGAAATAAACTTATTAAGTATTCTTGGGGGCAGCAAGCTCACCTGCAGGCATACATCATAAGCACAACCACATATTTTTGTAAATATTCTCACTGACAGATGGGGAAGACAAAAGTTCTGCACTATTGGTTTGGTTTAGGATTGATCTTTGGTCAGTCACGGATTATTCAAAACTTTTTTGTTTATGTATCATGTCATTTTGCTGACATGTTGTTCACCCCCTCAGACATCAGAGCTCGGAGTGACAGAACATGTGGAGGGAGATCCGTGTAAGTTTGCCCTATGGGTGGGCAGAACCCCGACCTCAGACAACAAGATCGTCCTCAAGGTATTCAGATGTTGATATTGTATATTTGCATTAACAATGTAAGATAGAATCAACAGCTGTTTCTTCTTTTACAGTATGTGATACAAATGATCAAGTTACAGTTGAGAACCAAAATGTTTTTTGCTTCATAAGGAGTTTCCGTTCCACTTCCGACTCAGTACTATTGTAAAATAGACCCCCAGTATGATTCCCCTTCTGCAAGAGCAGTCAAATTGTTCCCACATAAGGAAAAATCCTACATATTCCCCTCTGTTCCACCAAGAAAGTTCACTCCCTGTAGGGGGGTGGAGTGTTACTTTCTGCTACTTATTCACTCATCACACGGAAACATTAGCATAGCAGTTGATGGGTCATAATCCAAACTCGCTAACAACTTGGTAATTCTCACAGTGAGTCACAAGCAATGTTTCATGCACGGTGTGTGTGTGCATGTGTGTGTGTGTGTGAGTGTGTTTGAGTGTAGATATTTGTTGTTTTTGAGACTGACAGAGACAAAGACAAAAAACTTCAGTGGATCCCACTGTATGTGTTACGATGTGTGAATATGTGCTGTGCAGCTATCTGTCTTATTACATAACTTCTGATGACCATCTTATATCTGTGTCTTATGTAACACGGTGCCACTGCAGCCTTGATGCTGCTGGTTGCTAAGTGAAGGCGGAAGAGAGACACAGACTAATAGTCATATGCTAAATACAGGGTTGCATTGGCACAGTGACGTAGATAAACTCAGGGCTGACAGTAAGCGCCTCTCTGTGGAACCCGAAAGTGGAGTGAAGGAGACACAGTTGTCGTCATTAAACATTGTGTCTGACTATGGAATCAAGTACAAGATTGCAGGGATCAAAGCACTCATAAGGGATCAGACAGAACTATAGCATTGCTAAATTAAACCTGATAATGTGTTGTGGGTCAACAATTAATTCACTGAGGCAAAGTGAACAGGGCAACAGTTTTTATTTTTCTCCGCTGTTCACATCTTTTGTTGTTGATTTATGTTCTGTCTGTATTTTTATATGAAAAATCAAGAAAAAAGACCTAGTTTGGTGACTCTGCTTACAAAGCATTTGCACATACCAGTACTAGAACTTGTTAACCTAGCATCCGTGTGACCCTATCATGTGTTGTGTCCCAGGCTTCAAGTATTGAGAACAAGCAGGACTGGATCAAACATATTCGGGAGGTCATCCAGGAGCGAACTGTCCACCTGCGTGGAGCTCTGAAGGAGCCCATCCACATCCCTAAAGCCACAACAGCTAAACATAAAGGCAGACGGTAAGCTTACAGCGTGTTACTGCACTGTTACAGAATAGGGGTGGGACAAAATATCAATATAGGAATATATCATATCACTCCCTCGATACACTGGCGCCAAATATTGATATTTCTTATGAAGACATACAGGCGCTCTAATCGGATTTTCCTGGAGTTTTATTTACCAGAGCCATTACTTTATGACTTCTCATGGTGTATCTTCTCAAATAAATGAGAGTTAACTTTCAGTGTGAAAGAAGAAACTCAGAAGGGAGAAAATGGCAAACACCGGGTCAGTGGAGGAAAGCAAATCAGAGACACTGTTGTTTAGTTTTCTGTAATTTCATTTACATCGCTTGAAAACATTTCAGTGAGGCATGTTTGTATCCTTTCTTGAAACATTTCAAATTCAGAACTGTTCTGCTTTTTGTGGCCATTTATGGCTCCTTTACATTGGAATGATGGCACACAACGTCTGATTGCAGGGACGGAGAGGAGCTGGACAGCCAAGGAGACGCCAGCAGCCAACCAGATACCATCTCCATTGCCTCACGCACATCCCAGAACACACTGGACAGTGACAAGGTAGGACCACACACACAGTGACACACACATACATGTGCAACAATCTTCCAATTTTCTTCATAGCTAAAATGTACTTTGCAGCACTTCAGTGATACACCAGATTTTCAGTTTATTTGTTGTTTTTATTTCCCCTCACATGCCACACTACTCTGTTCATTCAGTCAGTATGTAGCTAATCTGTCAGTGGTCTCTAAGATGCCATCACACAACGGAAGCTGCATCCCGGTTGGATGCGGGCAACTCTCCTCAACTAGTTTCCTGTGAAAGTGTTTGATTGTGTAAGGAGGGAGAAACAGCCCATCTGACAGAGCTTTAAAGCAGTGTGTGTGTGTGTGTGTTTGAGAGAGAGAGAGAATCTTTGCTCGCTGTGAACAGGGACAGGCAGCCATGGTTATATCTGGTATTAGCACCACAGAAGGCCTGTCCTCCTACGCTCAGTATGAGCAACTGTAAAGCTAACACACACACACACACACACACACACACACACCAGCACGCATAGATAAAAAAAAATATGTCCATACTTTTATGTCATACTAATTATAAATTGTAGCGGTGGATTCTTACATGAGGTCGTTATTTTCACACTTGAATTGGACTATCCCCAGCTCTGTCTCATACATTTCTTCCGCTAATAAGGAAAATAAGAAAATTGGCTTCGTGTGTTCACTGTCACGGTCACAAAGCTCAGCTCTGTGGTTGTTTCATGTATCATAAAAACCAAACTGTAAAGGGAGACTCTGAGCAGTGTGTGGTGAAGTTAGTTAGTTAGTTAGTAAGTTAGTTTATCCTATTGCATCAGATACATAATTAATTAGTCATTGTTCCCTCAGTTAAAGGCACTAAGTAAATCAATTTACACACATTAATCACTTTGCCAATGTATGAACAGATTATATTTTTGATTGCCTAAAACAGCCTGTGGACTGATTTCTATGTAAAGAAGATTATTTTCAGGGAAAATCCAAAAGGTAGAACACAGAATAACATCAACAAGCACTTGGCACCCACCACAACACAAGTTTTATCCAGTGAACGCCATCTGGCCAAGGAGAAATGTGATCAACACTAGGGGAAAACTAGGGTCAGTATTGAAAGGGGATCACAACATTATTCAAACTATAATTGCAGTGTGACTTCACTTACCTCATCTATCCGCATGATTTCGGTCAACCACTTTCAGTCTTGTGTTTATCACGTCACTGTTTGGACTGATGACCTGGATGTTCACTCGCGCTTATAGAGTGCGAGCTTGCACAAGCAATAGGAAGCTACAATTCAGTCATTAATTACAAGGATTTGTGAAAATTCTACTTAATACCTTTGAAGATATACTCACAAGCACAAACATTCAAACCCCAACAACAACATGCAAATATAAATGTGCCTGGATCTCGCTTTTTGAATGCAGCTCTCTATCTCCTTCTCTGTGAGGACCCTCTGTGAGACCTCTCATTCAAAAGGCAGTGACAGTGGTGTGTTTGTGTTAGTGTGTGTGTGTGTGCCCATGTTCCTGTGTCTCTGCTTTAGTGACTGACTTGTGTGTCAGCAGCTTCAGCCTCCCACGCTCTCTTCACAGAGGATGCTCGTCTGTATGCCAGACAGGAGAGCACAGTTTTAAGTCCTCACGGCCATCGATCTCACACTTTACTTCAAACAGCAAAATATTCTGGCAATATTCAGTTTTTATTTTTCTTCTTCTAATTTTCTGGAATATTTTTTGTTTATCAACGGACATTAGTGAGCTCAATTGGGGCAGCACTTGTTTAAAGACAAAGATGGATTAACTGCTCTGCTCTGGGGAAGAGACACACAACAGGGAATCCTTTAAGCTTCAATAGTCTGATTGTAAGAGCCCACAGAGGAGTGCTGTTGACCATTTCAGTGGACGGCAGCAACTTTTCTTCTAGCCTGGGATGTTATAATGGATTTTGATTGTAATTATCTAGGACTGTTTTCCCAGAGGAAATGCTCCATTAAAACTTAAATCGACTGTACTCTTTTCCAGACATCTTATGCTTGCCTTGTGAGCAACTTCTCATCGTGATTTAGGACATTTCAGTGGATTGCTGTTGTCAGCTGTAGAAATCAGACTGCTTTAGAGTTTTCTAGTTTTCTGGAGGCTTCTATCGCAATGAGGGAGTGGAAAACAATGGAGAAACTGGAGAACAGGATCTCACATCCCGTTTCTCAACTCCTCAGCTCTCTGGCTTTACCACACTACCAAAGGGTATGTTGCAAATGTCATCTGCAAGAAAAAAAAATACTTTGAAATCTTAACAGTGAATATCTTTAAAATAATCAATTCAGTTTATTTCAGTTCTAAAGGACACGAGGAACACCATATACATACACTACAAAGTAGGGACACATGTCTTATTTAAGCAGCAGTAAACCTTTGCAAGCATGGAATGTGTGAATGATTTTTCAGTCTGCTCGGTATGTGGATATTATTAACTGTATGTCTAATTGTGTAACTTATATGTGAGACTCTTCTCATCGCCCGTTAGGTGTAAATGTATATAAACGCTCACAAGATGATCAGAAATATTTAAGCTTTTTTATTTGAAAACTTGTTGTTTTTTTTCAAGCAAAATTTACTGTGGAATAAAAAAACATTTAAAAAAAGTGAATTGAAGAATTAAGAACTTCAAAGCAAACAACTGAATTAGGTCTGTTGCTATATACACAAAAGGACAAGCTACCCATTGTTGGACATTTGTAGAATGCATTTTCTTTTATTTTCTTCAATGAAACCAATTATTTTTAACTATGCCAGAGTCCGTCTTGAATTATATGTGCCTTTGTATTTGTAGACACAGAGATGGAACTCTTGATAGCAGCTGCATTTTTAGTCACGTGTTTAACAGAAATACCTTTGAGAAAAACCGGTGAGCAAAGTGACTAATTCAACCTTGTTTCACCTTTGTCCAATATTGCTTTTCTTTTTTTAGACACTTAGATGATAAATGTCAGAACGTCTGTGTGACGTTTTGTTCAGTTGTGCTAGAATGAGTCACCAGTCATCAGTGCATGGAGTCTTCCACTTCACTGTGCTGCTGGAGGACCTGTGCTTTTATCAAAGGATGTTGTGTGGGAATTTTTGCTTTTTGTTCTGAAAGCCCATTCATTCCATTAAGTGATGTCGAAAGTAAATTTACTGAATGGCAGTGGTGGAGAAGGTATACAATACTTGAGTAAATGTACTTAGTTACATTCAAGCAATGCTGAATGGCCGTGCTTATTGGTATCAGCTTCCAGGTACTTAAACAGCAGAATCTTTACTTTTTTTAAACATTTGTGGATTAGATAAGATTATTCAGCTCAGTGCGCTAGTTCCAGTTGTTGCCATCTTGGCAGTGCCTGATGCCGCCTAACTCCCAGCTAATCCAAAAATGGGCAAAGAGGTGGAGCGTGGGTGGAGCTGAGGCGGGCCAAATGCAGTGGTTAGCAACCTGTGATGGCATGCACCTGCTGCCATGCTCTTAGTTGTGCACAATGGTCCCTTTCAGACACAACACTGTTTGAGCTGTGCTCTCTGCTGGGTTAAGCAGACATCTGACTATCGTTGCAGCTTGCTGCACCTGCACCGAAAGCCCAAGCTAGCCAAGCAGGGCGCTGCATCCAGCACAGCATTGGTGCAACAAACAGCCATTGTGGTGCAGCTCAAGCCATTGAAAAGAATGGATTTCAAAGCACAGCTGTGTTGTTTGACACATTTTGTCTGAAAGGGCCTTTACTTCAAGCCTTTATTTAACTGTTTGTTTTGTGGTTGTCATGAATGGGCAATTAGCTGTAGAGACCAAACCCTTTTTTTGTACAAGGCTGCAACACGTTTATTTCTGCTTCAAAGTTGGACATTTTAACATGGGGTATTATGGGGATTGACTCTCTTTTGGAGCCAGCCTCAAGTGGCCATTCAAGGAACTGCAGGTTTTGCAGCTCCTGAGGTTGCTGCTTGATATGAACAGAAGGTTGAAAAAAATCATGTTTTCCAGTCAATTTATAAGCACTCTAATCACATAGCACATGCTTTATGTATTAACTTTCACATTATTTTGTTGTATGCCTTGTTAAATATAATTTAATCTCTTGGATGGTTATTTTGACATTGCTCGTGAATAGTAGAACAAGTGAAAAGATATCCGCTTTGTTTACAATTCAACAACAATTATTTACATACATATTTCTTGCATTTCAGCTGTCCGGGGGCTGTGAGTTGACAGTGGTCATCCATGACTTTGTGGCCAGTAATGGTGGCAGCAGTGGTGAGCTGACAGTGCGGCGAGGCCAGACTGTGGAGGTTCTGGAAAGGCTCCATGACAAGCCGGACTGGTGCCTGGTGAGGACAACTGACCGTTCTCCAGCCCAGGAGGGCATCGTACCCTGCTCCATGCTCTGTATCGCTCACTCCAGGTCCTCCATGGAGATGGAGGGGCTCTTCAACCACAAAGGTAGGATGAGAATGTTTTCATAAACACAGACAGGAAAAGCACAAGTTATTTTGTCATATTGAGGAACATCTTTACACATCAGATCATTAGTAAAAGCTATTTGCATGTATTTTTTGCAGTATTACCTGCAGAATCCTATTATTTCACCCAACAGCTGCTTGTCACATCCATGCACATATGGATACTTGAAACAGTAGGGGAAGCTAGAAGGATGTATTTCTTGTTTGCAAACATATCATGGTGACCTGCGGAACCTTCACTTCTCACCAAACAGCTGCCTGGGGAAGCACGTACATGTATTTCTAGGTGTTGCTATGCAACTGTGGAAAGTCCGCTTGAAGCACAGCTCTCTTTCAATTATCTTAAAATAATTTCAACCTTTGAATCCCAAGCACTGTTAACATCCACAGATCTTATTACGGTCAGGCACACTTATATTGTCTTGAAAATATTAAATCATGAAATATTAAAACAGCCCTGTGAGTGTGCAACCCTGAAAGATATGATGTCAAAATCTGCATCTGTTGCCGTGCCCAAAAGGTCTTATTAAGACAAGTTAATAACGTGTTCCCCAAGGTTTTTTCAGTCTGTGTGTGTGCATTAACATCACACCAGCTTGGTTACAAAAAGGGAATTTTGCTGTATTATATCCTGCAAGATAATTAACTTTGTCATGGTTACCAACACAACACATTATTGTTAGACCTGTGGGAATGCTTCTGCAGACATAAATATGGACATGATTCATTTAATAGTCTGGTATGTCAGACGAGTGAATAAAATAGGATACATTTTTGGAGCACAGCATTATTTACATCACACTGTATATGATTCATTTCACAATATCAGTTTAACAATCAGTATAACACATGTTTCTTCATAACAGTAATGCATTGCAGTGCTGGATTGATCATGATGGCTTTATCCTGTTAACTTCATCCCATCCAAACTCACATCCAGTCAACCTATAACTGCATTCTCTCTTAACTTGTATTTTTCTAACTAATGCCCAGCTGGTTCAGGTGGTGATAGATATTGTTGTAGTAGGTGTGAATCATGTCAGACCCTGGTGCTATCTAGTTCCTTAATCTTGTGCACTGTCAGGGCTGATTGCAGCCATTTCATATTGTTTTATATAATGTTTGCAGCTTGGACATGTAAGGCACTGGTATTTATATAATCTCCATTTCTAGATAGACAGATGGATAAATAACTGTGTGTACTTTATTATCACTTACTAAACTTACATATTGTATACAACCCAGATTTCCAAAAAGTTGAGTTGCTGTATAAAGTGTAAATTAAGTGTGAATATTTGCTAATCATGTCTGACATATTCTAATGAAAACTCTAGACAACAAATTTAATGTTCAAGCAGATACACTGCATTGCTTATTGAAAATCCAAATAAATATACTGTACATATTTAATTGAATTTATGTTTAAAAAAAAAAAAGAAGAAGAATGATCAAATTATTACATTCTGATTGTTTAGGTTTTATACATCATCCCAACTTTTTTGGTTGTCTAAATATATTTTCTCATCTGACGAATTCTGAATAGACAATAAATATAGTTTACAGAAGAGAGTGAGAGTGGAGGACTGTATACACTTGACACTTTCTTCGTTGGAGTTATGAGTTGCTGTCATCTTGTCTTGACAGAAATTTCTACTTGTGTCTTTCCCTCTTTAATCTGTAAGAGTGGGTGAGAGCTGCGCTGCCTGTTTCTATGGTAATATAGCATACAAATATTTTGCTGGCAGCCTCTTTGTAGTCAGTTTGAGAGAGGTTTGCATTTGTTTTCAAATTACAGGATGCTTGGATTGTGCATACAGGGACACACAATTTTGGAATTAGCTGAATGATTTACTTGTAGAACACAGGACGAAGGGTAGAATTTCCCAACTACTTATTTTACACTTTCAACTGCAGCTTCACTGTTTCCAATTTCTGTTTTGCTTACAGAGGCTCTTGTTATATCTGGCTTTCTGTGGTCCCATGGTTGCGCCTAACCAACCCTCACTGTTTGTACTGTGTGTATTTGTGTGGCCAGTAGGAGTGATGAAAAGGAGCTTCTCACTGCAGGGGTTGCTGTGGTTAAAAAAGGCTGTTGCTGAGGATGAGGATGACAAAAAAAAATGTCTTTGCTACTTTGTCAGCCCTTTGTGTTTACTGACCAACCATGTAGACCACTTTGTCCAAAGTTGTGGAAGGGTGACGGTTCAGGGGATTAGTGTTCTCTGGGAAATCTCCCCTTTTCCTGCTGTGTTTTACAAGCTGGAATAATTGACTGTTGGGGGCCAGTGTCTGCGCCTGGAATAACAGAATAGAGTGGAATAGCATGGTTCACATACAGTAAGATTAACCTGAAAGTGTATAGCTGGCAGCTGGTTGTCTGCACTGATTATAGGATGTGTGACATAACAGTAGTTCACATCTATAGCAGGGTTGTTTCGTGTGTGCTGTTTTGTTCATCTAGCTGCTGAAACCTGTGCAAACCTACACATTCCTGTTAAATCAGGTTTAGAACACTTTCATTTACACACTAACCACATTTTCAGTTAGATAACTGGAATTCCCCCCTTTACCAAAGCATGCAGGCGGACTCTCAGTGCCTCTCATAATGAAATAAATACAAAGGTACATGCTAAATGACAGTGTAATTGATAAAAAAAAGAACTCTGTGTGTGAGCAGAGAGTAAGTGCAGGGCAGTGTACGAACAAGTGTGTGCGTGTTCTTACAGGATAGAGTGTGTTTGGAGCTCAGGGAGACAGACACACACTCATGGTTGAACAAGGACACCTTTGTGCATCTTGCCTGCGCAGCTACTGTGGACTGCACAGTGTGTCAGATAAAATGCAGATGTAGCAGAGCAGAGTTAACGGTTGAATATATGAGGTAGTAGTTAAAAAAAAATTAAATAACCCAGACCCTTGAAACCCCCAGTGGAGATTCGGAATTCCAGGAAAAGGAGCCGCAATTTGTAACCAACCACTGAATATGAAACAGATTTTTTACACTGAGCATTTTGCTGTTCACTTCTCTTGGATTTCATAACCAAGTCTATATTTGTTCCAAGCATACTGCACAACTTGTATGCATCCTAATGCCTGTAAAATATGCACCCACCCACACAAACTGAGTGGGTGCTTCTACAAAGGGTAATACGGTAGATGTGCTGCATGTTTACAGACATCCCCTTGGAACAGAGAGGAACAGTGGAGGCTTGCCCAATATCCTCACAGCAGCCCACTCACGAGAGAGGGAGGGAAGGAGATACAAAGACAGAGAGAGAGAGAGAGAGAG